>JAIGNY010000132.1:1760000-1792500 GCA_020152595.1 Chiridota heheva
TGTATTATGATTTCAGATCACTACTTTAGTTTAATAGTTACTATACCGTGCGGAGCCATAGTATTCGAAAAAGTCATTTTGGATTCTGTAAGATTATTTTTTTCAAACGGGTACATTCACAATCGCCTGCATCCAAATCAGAGAGAGCAATTTGGTCACTCTCGCTCACTTTCAACCCCAAAGCCTCCCACAAAATCTGTTTGCTGGTCAAACTGAGATACTGGATATGAACTGGGCATGTACAAAAGTACAATCCCTCTGTTCCCCGTTTCAATGTTGTGTTCTTTCGGGTTTTGAACAGAGTTTTAGACCTTTCGGCAACACCCCCATTTGCACTGGCATGTATTTAATATCTACATTGCCAAAGGTGCCCATGTAATAATCCTTCACACGTTGCCGCGAAGTTTCGATAAAGCTCACACCCCTTCCATAGTAATTAGCAGGGTCCACACTGGGTTTGTTTTGAATTCGTTTCCTTTTCAGGGAAAGGGCATTGAAAGATGGGCAGATTTCAATATCTAAGTATGCAAAAAAAACCCACCCATGTCAAGATTCCGCATTTTGGATGTAATGGGATTCCGGGTGGCTAGCATCTTCTTTAATTTCCCGCTATGGGAGACAAAAGCAATAGGACTTCGTAGGCGCATGGTTGTGAGAGGATCGTCCTCGAAATCATTTAGAGAAAGCAAAGCCCCCACTTTCGTGAAATGAGTTTGAAGCATGGCGATAAGCCCTATGGCAAAACGCATATTGACAGATATCTGTTCCAACAATTCATACCAATTCTTCTTTGCATCCTCAGCCTATGATTCATACCGGGTGCCCCCGCATCCCTGGTGTCAGGGTCTTGTGGGATGAAGTCACCATACAAAGGAACATTACACCCTGTTCGAGCTTCCTCTAGACGCTCGTAACGATTACGTGCAAGATCCTCATGTGTTTCCACATCAACGTTTTTCCACCCTAAAGCTGATATGTCCCAATTGATTCATACCTCGTACGAGGACAGCCCCTGTTCAGTATTTGTTCCAACACCTTATTACAGTCCTTATTTTGCCGATACACCCCTTCGAGATATCGACAAATGACCAACAACTTGTTGATAAGCTCTTTATCACACCCCCGCATACTGGGTACTGCCGTGGAAACCTGTAAGGTTAGGAACTTTGTCAAATACATTCATGTACATGGGGTCTACATATTCCAAAGCTAAATGATCTATGTCAACCGCGGAGAATATCCCGTAATTTGCAGATACTGAATCTGACTTCTCTTCACAAAATGAAACATAGACTTAGCCCAATTCTTAATGTACCTCGAATGCATGAATAAAGACTTAAGCCTATCATGCCATGTGGTATCTTGCAAATCTAAATCAATCTTCTCCCGTGCCGCCCCATAGTATAGTGTCTTCTTGATTCCTTGATAAATATTTCCGAATGCCACCTCATTCGCTTTATACCAACAATCGGTCCAATCACCTGAAAAAATTAAAAAGGAGAAATGTTTATTCTCCTTTTTCAACAGTTTCTTGGACAGATCCGAACTGAGGAGGCGCTGAACTACATTAAGACCCAAAATAATACCTATGGTTGTTGTACATCTGGAACCGTCAAGTTTGCAATATAAGGTTGAATTACATTTGTACATGTTGAAAGAAGCAATTTGAGTCTTGGTAAATTCTATCTTCTGTGTCTCCTCGAGAGGCACGGTTTCGGCTGTAATCATATCACTTAAATTAAAACTGGTCATTCCAGCCATAAATTCATCCCTATGATCTACCAGAAGTCTGTATTGATCAGTGGCCAAAGCATACATGAAAACCCTATGCGCTTTGCCTTTATCTTTGTCTTTATCCTTGACATTACCACCGTCAGTCAGTTTTAAAGCTTTCGCCTTGTTGTTCTCACCCTTTACAATTGTGCATTTAACAACAGTTTGTGATTTATCTTATTAAATTCTGACAACGACAATATCATGATAACATCATGATATTTTACAAAAAATAAATAGCCTACAGAATAGGCTGTAAAAGTTTCATCGTTGTAAGAAAAAAAGAAACTTCTTACATGTCATCCCGTGCTTCTTCTCCTTCTTTTTCTTATTAGGTTTCGTCGGCTTGATCTCCACCACCTCGCCTTCTTCCTCTGATTCGTCTGCATCTTGGTCTTGTGCAAATACAGCTTCATCGGTATCATATACAGTATCGTCGACGGTAATACCTTCATCATCATCATCATTGGAGCTGTCATCACCCGAAGACATTGTCTCTGTTTTGATAACTGCTTTGGTTGTCTCTGCCTTGAGAGCTACCTTTGCCTTTTTGAAGTGAAGGGAGGGGGGGAGGAGGGGGGGTCAAAATCTTCCCCCTCACTGTTACTGTCACGGTCGCTGCCGGCAACTGCTGTTGTGCTGAAATTTCTCTTCAAGACATGTTTCTTTGGTGCTGATGAAGTGGTGGACCCACATGAGTAGAAGTTGAGGTTGACGGTAAGTAAAGGGTAAGATTGAATTTGATTTGCATTGGGTTTTTTTAGGGCAGAATCACTGCTGACTGCTGGAACAGATTTCGAGTTTTTAACAGATTTCATGATTGGAGATGAAATATTTTTTGTTGAGTTTTCTAAAAAGTTCTGGTAAGTTTGATCAGAGCAATCTGAATGAAAATCTAGTGATGAAATCACAACTTATGAAATACTTTTACGGCAAAATAATCAGCAACCTTTGCCCTTACCTTACTTTGACAAAGTGTAAAGGTTGATGAACGAAACAGCCCCTTCTGACAAATCTGCCATTTGTACAAACGGGTATAACTTGTTCTACAACTTTTACACGATATTTACAAATTTAACTATTGCTGTAAGAAGCCTATTATTATTTTCTAAATTTTCTTGATCAAATACACCCATAATATATTCAAAACTTCAACCTTTAGCTCTAAGTCGTAGCTTGCAGTTTGTATTTTGAGCCTCTGGAATGGGAGCAGTAGCGGTTTCTGCATCAATCCTTGATCTGTTAATCTATGAGTTTAAGTACGCTAGGTTCTACATGAGCTTTCCGTACTCGAAGACGAGCGCTTTGTAGCGAACTCCAATGGTTTGTAGTAGTTTCTTAGTGCATAACGGCGAAAGAGTTTGGGGCCCTTTTAAAAACAAGCTCTATTTTTACCTCATCAGGAATGAATTTATGAGATTTAAACACATCAACAACGGGTCTACCCGCGTATTTCAAATAAATGCCACCTTTCTTTGTTCTATTATATCAATCCAACTCTCATGCTACTTGAAATTTATTAGCAACGGTAGTCGCTTTGGTCCTAGTGGTCCATGCCTACAATTCAAGCATTCCCTCTGTATCTGTAATTCGCGCGGCTGTAGCATGTGGTATATCTTTGTCATAGGGGAATGCTGATTGATACCATTCGCTCATCTGACCTGAAGCTGTTTTTCAAAATGCATCCAATGAAAGCCATGTCTCCTGATAGGCCTTGTAAGGGTACATTTGCATTGAATCATCAATGCACCTTTACCCCGTTCAATTCCATCTCTACTGACGACCATAAACTATGTATTATGTCAGTATGTTATTAGTGAACACTACAGGGTCAGTGTCACCCCTATTTGAGCTTGCAGGTTTTTTTTAATCCTTAACAAAATGAATAACAATATCTTATAAAGATCGATGAAGATTCCTTTAGATTGCGCTGGTATAACAAACCGAACGTTGCCAGATGCCGTAACCCCTCCTTGGGGTAACAACATTTCATCATCTGCGTGACGTATTGACTGTTCATGATGTGACTGTACTGAAAATAAATCCAATTAATGCATTTAGATTTGATATCGAATTTGCTTCAAGCGTATCGATTTTACGCTTTTTAAAGAAAGGCGCTAAGGGGGAATCAAATTAAAGCTCCATAATGTAAATGGTAATTTTGTATGCGGTAATGTCTTTTTGATAGAATTGTAGGTGGCGGTATTTTTTTTTTTTTTATACATATTTTTTATAGATTTGTAAGTAGTGTCTCCAAAAAAAAAATTGTTAATAGATTTGTAGGTTTTATAAATTTGTAGTTTTGTAGATCATCCTTCGACCAGCGTCAATTATGACATTCTCATCATGTTCAACATGGGTTAACAGGGTCACCGATTCTGTCAGGTTTGCAGCAAATGTCATTTTGTTACTTAGAGCTCCCTCTTTTTTGTAATTCACACTTCTCCCCGCTGATCTATCCGGCGTCAAATCAAATCCAAACACTGTATGGCCTTTCCTCCAGGTCTCAGGTAATAAATTAATGGAATCGCTGCTGTTTGCTAACCAGTCCGGTTCGTACCCCCAATCCGGAGAATAGTTTTGCTCTCCCGATCCGGGGATCCTTTACAGAAGTATCCCACAATGTCTCTATCCAAATTCAAAGCTTGTATAGGAATAACATAAAATCAAACACATTTCGAGCGCCAAGGACTCAACCACTGCAAAGGGTTTAAATTTTTCTTTAAGATTTTAACTAATGGCATATGAATTATATCTTTTCACCGTGCGCTTTTAAAATTCACCGTGCGGTTTTCGAGAAATTTGAAGAAAAGTGGTGAATTCTTATTATGTGTTACAGTTAGGCAGTCGCACTTTAACAAGGATTTATGAAATTATGAGAAATAACTTGGGGTTTTGTGAAAATTATTTAGCAATAACAGCATGATAGTAACGAAGTTGTTTTACTTTCGCGAAATTGAACATGAACAAAGCAAACTTTGTTACAAACCTTCAATGAAACGACTGATAAACGTCTATGACTGAAACTTCACAATAAAAATGACGGCTTCCATATATCACTGTAAGTTCAGTACGCAAGCTTGAGTCTCACGATCGGGGACTTATTGATTCCCTTGATCGGCGGCACGAACCGAAGTGCTAACCCTATTACTGGTATTAACTTGTGGTTGCATCCATCGCCAATTTCATCTCCTCTCGGGGGTATGGGTATTCGCCTGCTTTTAACTACATGCTAATTATCTTGAAATGCTCGAAATGTAATGGATCTTTCTGGTTATCTCCCGAAAAAGCTGCATTTGACACCATCTTTATCAAAATCCTGTTGGGTAATATACTTTTCATGATCTGATGGTGCACCGCACGAATACCGGAGGCGATCGTATGGTCGTAAACTGTTGTTTCTTTCATGGGTATGTTCACCTTAGTTCATCCACTGACGTTCCAACTGAGGCTTCTTTGGAGCCATTAATTTCACTCTGTTATACAGCAGGGTTGCTTTAGTGATAGCGATATCGAAAGATTTTGTTCAGTGTTATCGTCCCCAGCTAACATGTAAAATTCAGGCTGGGCACGGTATAATTTGATATCAACATTATTCAAGTTTGGCAGCAGCATGGGGAATTGAAAAGATCCGCAAAAAGGGGGCCAAACCGCTCGAACGTTACCGCTGTACCAGCGGATGAATGGTGTATCAGTAAACTCATAGGGCCAGCCTTTTTGAAATGATGAGGAAGCATCATAGTTACCAACCACATTTCCAGCACTAGGTGTAACTGGTTTGTTATCGTACCAACCCCTCATGGACAAAAAGGTATTATTGGCTTCAAAGTCGAAATTCAACAATGTTTCCAAATAGGCTTTGTATGGGTATGTCGATGACTGCTCGGAAACCTCTTGTCCCCTACCTTCACAGAAACTTTCGAAAACAACGAATGTAGCAGGTTGTTGGTAGTGCTTAGCTTGTCAGCTAATGCTGTGGACCCATACAAGCTTTTTACTTCACATTCGATTGATAACCGAATTGAATTTAGCTCCAGATAATTATCCCCCTCCCCTGTAATATTAAACTCCACCGGTAAATAATCTGTCAGATCCCCCGTAACACGAAGCCTGTGATCAATGGTCTCCTCTATAGCATTTTGGGTCGGAGGGATTAAAAAATAATGGAGTTATCTATCTATCTACCAGCTTAGCCATTATTAGAAATTATATTTTTGAAATATTTGTGCTAAGTTAGCGTTTAGAATTGTCTTTCTTTTCTTAACCACATTTTTTTCTTTATTACAGGCTTTTTCTTAGTAGAGGTCTTCTTTTTAGTAGCGGTTTTCTTTTTCGTAACGCTACCTTTCCCTCTTCGAGCTGCTTGGAACTTCTTGAGTAGATCTGCGGTTATTTTATCCTTCTCTCTTTTCGTTATGGATTTCACAGTTCGTTTTACACCTTTACCCGAAACAATATCTGCTGCCATATCAGCACCTACACGCAAACCCTGTTTTGCAATCCCTCTCGCAATTATTAGAGCTTTCTTTATACCTGTTTGTACAGCTCCCTTTGCTAACTGTATAAGAACTTTACCCAATGCTGCAAAAATTTCCCCTATACCAACTCAACAATGTCATAGACAATTATCTCTCCTCTGCGGATTTAACAAAAGTCATCATTATTTTCTGTTGAATAGGCCTACAATTGGTTTACTTGAATAAATACTACATCTTTACGTAATTTACTGCCATATCAGCACCTACACGTAAACCCTGTTTTGCAATCCCTCTCGCAATTATTGGAGCTTTCTTTATACCTGCTTGTACAGCTCCCTTTGCCAACGGTATAAGAGCTTTACCCAATGCTGCAAAAATTCCCTTTATACCAACTTAACAATGTCATAGACAATTACCTCTCCTCTGCGGATTTCCTTCTTGGATACAACAAAAGTCATCATTATTTTCTGTTGAATAGGCTTAAAATTGGTTTACTTGAATAGATATCTTTACGTAATTTGTGGAAATAATTGCCAAAACCCCAAACTACACGAATTTGAATGTTAAATATGTTGAAAAAATAAGATGCATGTGTAATAAGTAGCATTTGTCTGTTCAATATACTTCAAAAAGAATCAGCAATTTCATTATATTTCGGGTTAAATCGGGATCCGAGCATTCTAAGTCTCGGTAAAGTTCCCAAAATAAAGATTTTTCGTGGCCCATTTTGTAATGATCTTCGAAAAGGTAAGATTCGTCACTCGTTTTTCTGATCTGTGTAAGTCACTTTTCCTCATAACTGACAACTTTTTATTAGGCTCAATATGCTCTTATAAAATAAACTGTTAATATCGTCAAATTTAAGCTACTTTTAAGTACTTTTAGTGAATGAAAATGCTCAGGAAAAATGCCAGTCCACATTCTCACTTCTTGGACCTAATTTTTTCCCTGACGTGATAAGGTGTGGCTTTTCTGTAATACTAGGTTCTTATTATGGCAATGAATTGAGACATAGGACGGAAATATGCAAAATGAAATTAATTTGGTTGTACGATTTTGGATTTGCTGGTACTAGGTTTAAGCTTAATCCTACCAATGAACGATCTGTTTATGCACCAAATATTTAGACCCTAGCCCTAGTGGCACTGGCAGTAGGTATACTAACGTTAGGTCTAATAGTAAGGCCTACTACTGCTAGCCTAGGGCATTTTACTGTAGTATGACCCGAATTTGTTACCCATCTTAGCGAAGTCGGACAAAATTGTTATGTAAAAAAGTCCATTTTCATGATTGATGAGTACAGAGTAGGCATATGAAGGTGCATGAGAAAGACATAAGGCCTATATCATGGCCATGCCTCAAATACCATGTAGGTCTATAAGCCTATCCCATTGATTGCCTTAATCAGTCAGACCAATAACTGAATAGTCTCTGCTTAGAAGCTAAGAATAGTCCAGTATTATTATGAGTCACCCCACAAAATAATTTGCGACATAGGACCTACCAGCAGTTGACCACATCAATTATTACATAACACTACAGAACTTCGACAGACAAAAACTGATCCAAGTGAATGCTGGAAATGGCAGTTCCATAAATATAATATATAAAGCATACATTTACAGCACGCATCATTCCCGTGTTAGATTGCCATTAGTATTGATATTCTTACTACAATCTTACCTTGTGATTGATATTCTTAGGGTTTTTTTCAAATGTAAGCATACTGTACAACATTGATAAAAATTTGCTAGGTTCTAATATTACTCATTATGTTTGAGCAACATTCTTAAGAGCAACTGCAGATTTTAACACAATTTAGGAAGTATCCTCCTTTAGTTTGCGTTTTCCGAAGTGTTGGAAATTTGTTAATATTCACCGTCTGCTCTGGTATGTCCTAACTAAAGTAACAGTTTAATATACTGTAGTCCTGTTAAGTTTGTTGGAGTAGTCATGGTCATACTCAGATAATATCAGACTACTATGAAATATTTGGAAATTATTATGTCATCTTTGACATCAAAAACAAAACTTCTGTGTCAACTTCTAAAACTGTCATGCAGACGCAATGCAGGCTGCACAGTTACAAAATAGCGTGGCCCTTAACATTGCATCGTGGTACTGTTAATGAATGTTGATTATTTGCTACTTTTTCGCTTATATTTTTGTCAAAAATGTGCCAATTTACTTTTGGATCACAGAAATAACATAAAAAACATAACATAAAACTGATTATTGGTTTTAAACATAAATTTGCAGTATCCTATCGTACATTGTATATTTACCTTTAATACACAACGCCTTGATATAGAAAGTTTACGAAATGTTAAGTAGTTTAAATTACAACAAAATGTTTTTGTTTGTTCCAAAAATAATTTTATCAAAATTCTGGCATGTTGAAAAGCTAAGCACATAGGTCTGTAGGTAGAGCTGGTTTTCTGATATGATTTGAAGCATACTCTTCATTATTATCTGACTAGACCAGTATAAAGCATTAATGTAGAAATAACACTTTTTGTTGTAGTGAGGAACAAGCTACAGTACTATCACTATTTTGCTGTTCTTGTTTTCAGTCTTGTTCTCACTTCAGAACTGATATCATTTAAAACATTTTATGCCTATTGTTCTACATTGCAGATTTGTGATTATTTCATGCTTTCACAGGCCCCATAGACCAATCTTATGGTACATGTAGATCTGGAAAACGTTTTTTTTTCTCCAGCAATACTGAGATAGACAGCACATTTTGTTAACTCTGTTGATTCTTAGTTCGACCCCTTAGATACATTATATATGAAGCAGTGTACTGTTGACAGGACTTTACAGTAACATTATGTAGTCTTCAAAAATCTTGTCATTACAGTTCATTTATTCTGTCATATTGTTTTGATTGATTTACACAAATTGCCTTCATTCATGTTGCTTCAAGGCCCTTATAATGTATATTTAGAAATAACAAATCATATTCATTTCAGAACAGTGTATAGTAGTGGGAAAATAATTGTTAAATATAAATCACTGATTTTTGCAGCTTAGAATGTAAGAAGGGTCAATGTTTACATTGTTAAAATGCTGTCTTGCTTATTTGAAATTACTCTTTGTGCTACTTGCAAAATATTTGAATTCTGCTTCTGCTCAAACACTGAAAGAGCTCAAAACATCAATTTAAAAAACACATTTGGTCAAAAGAATTGTATAACAAAACCTAAATGATTTGTATAGCAAAACCATCACATTTTTTTTACTTCACATGTCATATTTTTTATTCATAACTTACAATATCATTTGATGTTAAATTTGTTTTCAAGTATCGCTCAGTTGTTTGAGAGGAACTTACTGCATCATCACATTGTCTTGATATTAACTTATCACGACCTGTTACTTTCCTTCAAAGATTGTGGCAGAGCAACAGAGAAATCAAATAAGTACTATATTTCTAAAACACAAAATGTGCTCAAATAAGTGCAATATCAGGACTAGATCCGTATTAAGCCATCAGTCATTTAGGTTGCATGGACGCTACAGCAACACCAACTGAATAAGAATGCTGTGACTGACAGTGATACTGCATCGAATGATGTCTCCATCCATCCTGTTTTTTACAGCATACTTCATACATGATAAAATGAAACACGTGTTGATATATGTGAAATATTGTTTTATGAGATAATTCTTTAATATTATATCTTTCTTTGTTTTACCTGCAGTAATGAATTGGATCAATACATTTTAATATTGGAGTAGTGTAAGACATGAATATGGGTATCACAATATATTTGCATCAACAGAAAAGGTAAACAAGATGCAGATGGTTTAATGTCTCATGCAAACTATCATTATCGGTGCTTTTTAAAACTCAACTTAGAACAAGTAAAGTGCCATGTAACTGGTTAATGGTCAATAATTACCATCTTTAACAATAATGTTATTATCATAAAGCAATAATTAATTTGTGTAGTGCAAACTCATGTTTAGTATTTCTATGCGCTGTACAAAGAGCAAATGATGGGGAGGAGCAAGAATATAAGTGGAAGTATTTCAGGATTCTTTTAGAATATATTGATGAAATGTTTTGTCCATTTTCTGACACCTGGGTGAGGCATTGGTAGATTTCTTGATATCGAATAGTCTTTTATTTGTAGCACTTCATAGACACATTCTTCGAAAGGTTGTCATGAAAGACTACATCTAGAACATTTACCTTACAGTTTGGTGCAAGAAAATATTGACAAGGAAGTCTAGTTGAAAAAGCATATTAAGTTTCAGACAAACAGTAGAAAATCAAAGTTTGAGCTTTATTAGGGTATGTATAATATGTGATGTAATGCAGTATGATAGGAAATATTTTGATAGTGTAATATAATGTCTTTTTCCTTTATTAACCTAGATAATTTATTTTTCCCTGTGGGATATGGCAAAGAAAAAACAAAGCTAGTTGCTCTTTTTGAAACTATTGTAGATTAAAATTTCGAAGAAAAAATAAAGGGCAGTTCCACTCACGAGACGACAAACACTTTGTATTTGTGTGAACAATTATTTGTTGTGTTATTTCCCAAAGCTTTGAAATACTCAAATATAAAACTAAATTTAATTTACATCATTAAGTGATGTTTGTTCTTTAAAACAAACATATAAAGCTTGCTCAGATGTAAAGTGAAATATACCTGTAGTCCAAATCAAAGCTTAAAAGTCTACGAATGGGTAGGTGAAAAGATTGATGTAATTCTTTAAATAAAAGTGTATGGTCAACACTTAAAAACGTTTGGTTAAAATTTCTTCTTTTTTCTCACAAATCTGTGACAATGAATTAAAACAAACAAGCAAAGGGGTTACATAAGGAAATAGGAAATTCAGCCCACTCATACATCAGAAGAGGAACATAAAAAGGAACACAAATTTGCATATTTTGGCCTGAAAATTCAAAATGCTCTAAAATGCTCAATTTTTAACCAATTTGGATGATTTTTGTTGTTGCTACTTTCCATGGAATTTAAAGCAATTTAGCATAACTTGCTGCTACACATCCATATATCTTTAAAGAAGCACTTATACATATGAAGGGCTTAATGCATTGCTTATTTCTGATGAATTTGAAAGAAGACACACTTTTGAACCAAAAGAGATAAATAAGTAATCATTTGATAATAAAGTATTTTCTTTGACTTTTCTTAAGTGTTAGGTGAATGTTTGTATTTGTGTACCATTCATACCCTAATTATTTATCTATAAATTAATCTGCCTCAAACAAGGATAGACATACTAGTTTTGTATGTTTTTTGTGTTTTAGGTTACTGTAAATCTAATGGAGCCACTTTGTAACTGAAATAGCAGACAGACCTATTGTAACATACCTGCAAGGTACACATGAATGTACTGCATTCGCAAATTAATGTGTTGTGTAACACTAAACCAATCCAATAATTTATTCATTTATTTTTGTCAGAAACAAGGATGAAAAGTAATATTGAGAAGACGTTCTATGCAATCTGACAGCCCAGAGAAAAGTTATGCCCAATTTTGAAATGCTTATTCTTAAAATGATTTAATAGATAATGGGAAAAGAGTACTGCACCATCAGTTGTAAAATTTAATTGGATTTGAACAAGCAAAAAGTGCTACAATGATTTCATTGAAAAGTGCGAGGCAGATTTTCCAGGAAGGAAGGAAAACCGGTGTGTTAAAAGTTACCTTTCATTCAAATATTGATGTATGTCTGTTACAGAGGTACATTTTCCCTTAAAATAAAGAAAATGCTATTATGATCTTAGTTTAGATATGCTCATTGGCTTGGGACTCTCTAGTACTGTGGTGGTGCCACATTTGGTTATTTATTGGGTTATACCACTCATGTGAATCCTGAGATAAGACCGTTTCAGCCTTTCCTGAAAACGGTTCATTCACACAGAAGAGGGGATGGAATTCGGTGAACGGAAAATTTGCAGTGACTTAAAGTAAGTTGATTGCTGTTTAGAACTTGGAAGCACCTTGGATCATTCAGATTATCTCCAAGCATATCGAGATAAAAAACAGTATCACAACATTGACAGACTGATAGTTAGTGACAAGGAGACGCAGCACAACCCTCTGACTACATCACTTGTATGCCTTATAGTCATTGATTTGCCTATCATTTTACTCCTCTAAGGCCTTTCCCATGATTGTTTGCGATAGGTTGCCCCAGCCCTCATAATAGTGCTTTAGTATTATAGGTACCCCTTCCGTGCAAGTATTCATGATCTTCTATTGGTCAAGAGTTTTATTCTCCAATGGATTGCTTAGTGACAGTTCCCTTATGTCTCACCCTATTCACTCCCAACTGACAGTTTGCCCCACATTGCACAGAAGAAGAACCACTTGAATTCATGACAGATGGACAGACTTATTTAAGGCTGGATTGTTAATTCAAACAAGTCTGACGTTTCATGTTACGCAGGTGCGTTATAAATTTTTCAGAGGTAAACATTCCTACAAGGTGTGTAACAACATGGTTGGTAAGGAGCAGAGACGTCACTATAAGAGGGTGGGGTTGAGGTGTCCCCCCCCCCAAATGGGACGCCACTTGGAAAATTAACATGGCAGTTGGAAATCCAACCGTTTCTCTTCAGTGAACCCTCATAAATGAACCTAGTTGAGAAACTGATGCCTCAACCACCCCCCTCCCACCACCACCACCATTCAGAAGACCCTGAGCCCAATCAGAATACCCAAGCGACGTTCTTGGTAAGGAGACACAAGTGACTTGGAGTTAAAAGTGTCAGCATATCAGGTTTGTGCTTCTATTCCCAGGGTCTCTAACCAATGAGGTACCACTTTTAATGGGTAAACCTCCATACTATGCCAGTGTGATTAAAGTCAAGCGTACATATTAACGTAAATGTAAGCGGCTCAAGCAATGTCATATTGCAATTACTTGGACAAGGATCCCGAACACAATATCCCCCATGGACGATAACTGCACCACTGATTGTGGTATAGCCAACATTAAAAAAAGTGAGGTGTCTAAGACCCCCTTTAAAGACAAATGTTCAAATTTAGCCCAATTTTGAAGGCAGTTTTGAAAGCGAAATATATATATAAACAAAGATTATCCCAATTTTTGATTTTTTTTTGTGAAAAGTGGGTTTCCTCATTCGCCCCGTGGCTACACCACTAACTACAGGGCATGTTGAAGTCCCTATGTATATGAAAAAAGTAATAGATATATAATCAACTCATTTTCCAGCCGAAATATGAAAGCTGTCACGGTTTTGGGGCTCAGAGCCCCTCCCACTAAATTTCAGAAAATTGTGTTCGATTGTTGGTTGATAGGAATACAAAAAAGTGATCAAATTTTTGATAAAGGTTGCCTCATATTATTAAATGAGGTAAATTGGGTCCGTAAAATACTTATGGGGCCTACTTATCTATCTAAACTTGACAGTTATACAAACTGGGAGGTATCTAGCTTTTCAAACGCTTAAGCTGATATGACGGGTGAACATCTCGAAATTAGGTATGAAATTACTCTTATAAGTCACAAAATAGACTCTTTCTCTTGATATACAATCGAATCTAAGAGTATTTTGTAAACCTCGAGCGTTTACTTCTCCTCCAATAGCATCAGTTGTTCTTGAGAGGCAGGAGCGCTGTAGATCGTCTATTGGACTTGTACATCCGTTTTACGGACTTACACTCAATGCGAATGCGTTATAATCACGGCGCCCAATTCAAGCCAACAGCGGGTCTAATCGAATTGTGATATAACTTTTCTTAGGCTCTTGCTTTGTGATTTGCCCTAACAGCCTAAGATGATTTTAAAATTATTTTTTTCAAAGTTTAAACAACATTTGGTTTTACTTCACAAATTGGTAAGTTGTTTTTTTCGTGATTTTCATTATTTTTTGTATCAGTCGGTTGTCAATTTTATCACGGTTTTTTTTTATCTTTCATAGGCTGTTGTGCGAAAAGTAGTGCTCACATTGTGACATAAAACGATGTCGTTAATTCTTAAAAGTCGTATCTTTTAACGTGTATCCATACAATAAATATGTGTTCTTCGGTTTTAGAGCAAATTGCCCTGATCTAGAACAGAGATTAAATGGAAATTCATCACTCGTATTCAAATTGATTGTCACGTGATTTTAATTAAAGTTTTCGGGTCAATCGAGGTCATGTTTCCGACTGGTACATGTAATGTTACTAGTGTTATCATTAACTGTTCGCAACATATAGTATATATGGCGATCATTGTACTCACTTTTATGTGTGGGTGTCAAGCTATCAAGTTGAAACTAAATGGAGTGGTGCGAGGTGATATGAACTTACGTGCCGCACGAAGTCGGGTCATGTACCTTAAAGATCAGAGGTCAAATAATTGATTAAGAATATCAAATATTGTGTCGCGTTTACAGAAAAAACCATATTAGCTACTAAGTTGAAACTTGGTGGTTGGTTGAAGGGTGATGGGAACTTATGTCCTGCACAAGTAAGGTTATGTACCTCAAAAGTCAGAGGTTACGTAATTGATTTTCAATGGTAAATTTTGTGTCGTGCTTCTTTGGAAAACCGTAAGTGATATAAGGTTGGTATTTGGTGGGATGGTGATATAGGGTTGTGTCCCGAACAAAGCCGGACATGTCACCTAAAAGTCAGAGGTCAAATAGTTGATTTTAAGTGGTAAATGTTTGTCGGTCGCGTGTAATGGAAAAGCCATAAGTGCAATTGGGTCGTTACTTGGTGGGTAGATGAAAGAAGGATGATGCAAAGCTATGTCTCAGAAAAGATGTGCCATGGCACCAAAGTTTGAGGGTTAAATGATGATGGTAAATATGCTGCAAAAACGTAATTGTTATTTTATTCAGTGGTCTTTGATGGGTTGATGTCTGGAGTTTTTACTTGGTGGGTTAATGGAGATTAATACATGGTTATGTTCCACACATAATGGGATATCAAAAATGTCATCTAAAGGTCATAAGTTCAAATAATTGATTTAAAAATGGTAAATGTTGTGTTGCGCTTCCTGGAATTAAGTGATATTGGATTGGTACTTGGTGGGTTGGTGGAAGGTGATGATGTCACACACAAAATGAGACGTCATTTAAAGGTCGGAGGTAAAATAATTGATTTGAAATGGTAAATTCTAGTTGGTCGCATGTTATGCAAATTCCGCAAGGGAAATTGACTTATTACTTGGTAGGTTGATGAAGGATGATGAAAAATTGTGTTTTGGATACATGTGACATGTCACTCAAAGGTCAGTGGTCAAATAATGATGGTAAATTTTGCCTTTGTGTTGCATTTCGTTGGAAAACGTAATTACTTTTGTATTGACGCTTGGTGGTGTGGTGGATGCTGTCAAGTTACTTAGTGGAGTGGTTGCAAGGGTCATTCGGGGCTATGTCTTACACATAATTGAATATGCCAATTTTAGGTCAGAGGTCATATAATTGATTAAACATAATACATTTTGTGTCACGCTTCTTTGGAAAACCGTCAATGATATAGGGTAAATTGGCACTTGGTGTAAAGTGACGTAGGGTTGTGTCCCGTACACAATGGGACATATTGAGAAAAGTTCAGAGGTCAAATAATTGATTTAAAAGCGATAAAGTTTAGTCAGCCGCATGTCAGGAAAAACTCCTGTGCAATTGACTTTTTTATTTTGTGGGTTAATGAAGGATGATGTAATGTATTGTTTGAATATAGGTCACTTGAATAGTATTTTTCAAATTATATGCGGTAGAGGCGATACGGTCAGCGACTCCGTGGATTGCCATCTTGTTATCTTTATTACAGTATTATTATAGCATTACATTATTTAAGTTATATTTTCATTGTTTTCGTATTAATTATCCTGCCAATTATCCAATTACATAATGGTTATAATCTCCAGATCAATAAGCAGTAAGCAATTACATAATGGTTATAATCTCCAGATCAATAAGCAGTAAGCAATTACATAATGGTTATAATCTACAGATCAATAAGCAGTAAGCAATTACATAATGGTTCTAATCTTAATGTTTCTCGGGGCCTATAGAGATTGACTCCATTTGTAGTGACACTAAAATGGTAAGAAATGACTAAGATTGAATGCCACTGGTATTTAATACGTTTAGGACAATACTATTTCTCCATAAGGTAATAGCAACAAAGAGTTTAAAAGTCTGAGCGCTGAGAAAACCATAGCATTGAACGCCTCCTCTTTCCTTGGGTGAATGTTATCTACCAATCAAATCCTGGGGTAACTTCCCGTGTACATACATTCACGCACGGCATAGGAACGAACGTATTAAAATCGCTTTCCGACGCTAATCATACTTGCGTTATATATGAAGGTATTATGCGCGCGGACATTTAGCAAATGCAGGTGATTAGTTGGCAAAAATAACAGAATAAACTCACCTTGAAAAGGCCTATAATGTTTCTTTAAACTTCCTTTAAAGTTGTCATTCAAGATTGGTTTTCTCTCATTTCAAGATCTGTTATTTAGTCCACAGAACGTGCTCTGTATGCCTACACTCTAAGAAAGGAATGATCAAATTTTGACCATATTATGGTCGAATCTACACCGAACCAACATTGGTCAAAATTGAACAACAAATTTGACTACAATATGGTCAATTTGTCCACAATTACCATATCATGGTCAAATCTAACCATGTTATGGTAGTTCAAATTTGACCAAAGTCGGTTTGGTGCAGAGTGGGCCATGTTATGGTCAAATTTATCGATTCCTTTTTTTAGAGTGTACGGTAGGTAGAGCATTATCCAAGGCCATTTTTCCAAAATCATCGTGTATATTATGTTTTGTTATGTAATCATTTTAACTCCCATATTAAGTTTTGCTGATAAAAAGAACAAAATTGTACGAAGGCCGGTCAATGTGCCACCTTTTCCTTAATCTGCTCATACCGATTAAATGCCGCAAGCTGCGAAAATTGGAATGAAATTATCACTAAAAGCGGATCTTGAAATGTGAAGTTGACATCTCCTATATTGCAACGGTAAATTGCTAATACAGATTTACAATCTTTCATTGTTAGTATAATAATTTCATTCTGTATCTATTCCTTTCATAAATATGTTTGAAAATTAAAACGATCTAAATGACTTTACTTTTAGACACTAGATGTAATAGTTTTGTTCAAAACAGGCAAAATTTAATCTGATTTTTCCTAATGTTGTAAAGTGTTTTACCACTTTATTAGGACTTTCCCAAAAAGTATGTTGTATATCGGGAAAGATCTTTCTAAATTTACTGTGGTGGCATGACACTTTGAAACTTGAAATATATATCAAAAGCTATCAAAAAATCATAAAAGTTTAGATAGAGTATATGTGCACACTCAGTCCGGGAGATCTCCTAAAGGTACGAGATCTCCTTCTTTTAACAGATACAATTTTTGTATTCCAATTACCTGAACCCACAATTACCTGAACCCACAATTACCTGAACCCACAATTACCTGAACCCACAATTACCTGAACCCACAATTACCTGAACCCACAATTACCTAAACCCTCAATTACCTGAACCCACAATTACCTGAACCCACAATTACCTAAACCCTCAATTACCTGAACCCATAATTACCTGAACCCACAATTAACGTTATTTTCCAACAATCTTCCTGTAAATATACCTACTTTTAGGAGATCTCTCGGACTGACATTAAAGAGGGAATCTCGTCTCAAGATAAGTGCTTGACCTGCCACCAATTAATCCGATACATACTATGGTGACGTCAGTTCCACGACGGTAATTGATTGTGGAAACATTACACCCAATCAGACACAATGGATTGTAGTGTATATTTTATCTCCACGTTAAACAGTAATGCATTCAATTCGATACGGATACAGTGCTAGAAATGAAGCAGGAATTGTCACTTCCCAGATTTATTTCCACTAATCAACATGATAAAAAGCACAAATTCAAAGTCGGAAACATGAATTCACACTTACGCGTTATAACATACAATTTGCACACGAAAGGGCGAAACTAAGGAAAAGTCACTCTTATACATAAATATAAATTACTTTATCCGACTTATATGTTCGCTCTCCGACCATTTCAAACAGTCCGTCCGTACCCAACTTTTATCCGTCTTAGAACACCTTTCCAGAGAGTTTCTGTTTTCTAATTTGAAAGCCTTGTTTCTGTTGTTGAAAAAGAAAGAAGAATTCTTACTATCCCGGAAATCTTAGCTTTGGAGCTCTCGTGAACACATGTAGACTTGACTGTTATCCAGCTACAAGTGATGTCAGAGACGTTTTTGCATCAAAGTGTCTTTGTGCAGTTGGGTATTTCAATGGCATATTCCTTTAACAAGACTTAGTGTGGTTTATAACCCTGGTTTTACTTCTAGATAATCTTGACCCATACTTAATTGTTTCCTTTACTTTAAAAAAATGGTAAAGCCCGCAGGTAAACCGAGGTGATTTCCCTCGAAGTGTTTTACGAACAGTCAACTTGATAATATTTCATTTGCAGAAAGCAGAACAAAACAGAAACAACCTTAAGTTGCAAATCAGAATAAATAAACAAAGATAGGAAAGCAGATAAGAAAGGGGAAAAAATATTGACCAAATTTAAACTGGACAACGCAAACGTACAATGACTATTACGGTAACAAACACCACCCATGACTTCATGCACAACCTCGAGACCCACAAACTTTTCTCAGTTAATCAGGAGTAGTAATTATTACTTTTTATTACCTAAATATATCATACTCATAAAAACACTATCAAGTCTTATCCAACATTTCATTTCCCCTTGTCGTTCATTAAATACAGAGAGAATATTGTCGAAGGAAAATTGCTTTACGCTTCACAGTAAATTGTTTTCGTGTTTTCTCATCTCTGAAGCAATTGAGGGTAAATTGATATCATTCTTTTTACAATCTGAAATCAAATTGAATAAGCATACATGTAGCTTGAATCAATTGCAACATAAAAATCTCCAAGTCAAGGTTCGACATCATGCTCTGATGTTAGATCGACGTGATACATCTTCATTACACCACATAATGCTCTGATGTTAGATCGACGTGATACATCTTCATTACACCACATAATGCTCTGATGTTAGATCGACGTGATACATCTTCATTACACCACATAATGCTCTGATGTTAGATCGACGTGATACATCTTCATTACACCACATAATGCTCTGATGTTAGATCGACGTGATACATCTTCATTACACCACATAATGCTCTGATGTTAGATCGACGTGATACATCTTCATTACACCACATAATGCTCTGATGTTAGATCGACGTGAAACATCTTCATTACGCCACATAATGCTCTGATGTTAGATCGACGTGATACATCTTCATTACACCACATAATGCTCTGATGTTAGATCGACGTGAAACATCTTTATTACGCCACATAATGCTCTGATGTTAGATCGACGTGATACATCTTCATTACACCACATAATGCTCTGGTGTTAGATCGACGTGAAACATCTTCACGTCACATAATGCTCTGATGTTAGATCGACGTGATACATCTTCATTACACCGATTTTTAAGGATAATTCTTATATACATATAAGAAATTTTACATAAATGAAATAACCTCAAAACTTTCACTGAAAGTATAATATGCATTAATATAGTCTATTGCAGTAAGGTTGACCCAATTTGTATATTGTTTATCACAATTGCGTTCATGTTTATCTCAGGGCAACATGGTGGGTGACGAAACACCTTGGGGCAACATGGTGGGTGCATAGACGAAACACCTTTGGTAAACAATTTCCAACTTCCACCAGCTCTATTGTGTTCCAACAGAGAAATATTTTGAATCCACGTTTAAATCTAAAATTTAATTCTCTCTTGTGATAAATATTATGTACATAAAGACTTTTGACTGTCCAGGAGCATGCCTACTAATAGGAACATATATAGCACACGAGAATATTGAAATCATGCAGACGGGTTTGTTTATATGTAAGATACAATGTCATGATTTCTAATTTATATACATGTTCAATGTAAAACACAAAATATATATTTTTTTAAACATCTAAATTTTCAAAATGGTTGTTTCGCGCTTAAAAGCCAAGTTGTATTGTCTATTATTTCTGATATTTTGAAACGGCGACGCAAACTTATCAAAATGAGAGTGGATAATATTTAGCTATGACAGTATTAAAAAGGTATTTTCAATAGTCTTAAAATTTCCTCTAGCAAAGAAATTTTTCCCAAACGTATTTGAAATTTAAAATTTGTAACATGGCATAAAGCTAATAACGTTAGGATAGCAAAAGCTCATGGGAAATATCACAAAATGGCGGTTTTCATTAGCAAAATGTTTTAGTTTTTAGGAACACATCTGTTCCTATTAATAGGCATGCTTCCGGACTGTTTAAGGGATGTAAGGATTTTGCCGTTTATATACAAATGGGACGGAAATAATGGAATAAACATTTGAATGCGTTCTGAACCATTGTCGTATTTTCAAGCTTGACCACGAAATTAATCCTTTTAGCTGAATCTCGGATATCTTTATTCACAAATATCTCTAAATGATTAAATATAGATCTACTGGATTGAAGGATATCAACTTAAATAAATTATACAGTTAAATTTACATTTAAATACCAATGAATTGAAGTTATTATTATCAAACATCCCCATTGAAGTAAACAGTACTAAAGATGCGCATATTCACAATTCCGCGACTCTTGTTACTAATTTGATCACGTGGGTGTAGATCAAGTTGCTGTGAATTTACTAATTTGATCACGTAGATGTAGATCAAGTTGCTGTGAGTTTACTAATTTGATCACGTGGATGTAGATCAAGTTGCTGTGAGTTTACTAACTTGATCACGTGGGGTAGATCAAGTTGCTGTGAGTTTACTAATTTGATCACGTAGATGTAGATCAAGTTGCTGTGAGTTTACTAATTTGATCACGTGGATGTAGATCAAGTTGCTGTGAGTTTACTAATTTGATCATGTGGGTGTAAATCAAGTTACTGTGAATTTACTAATTTGATCACGTGGGTGTAGATCAAGCTGCTGTGAGTTTACTAATTTGATCATGTGGGTGTAGATCAAGTTACTGTGAGTTTACTAATTTGATCACGTGGGTGTAGATCAAGCTGCTGTGAGTTTACTAATTTCATCATGTGGGTGTAGATCAAGTTACTGTGAGTTTACTCATTTGATCACGTGGGTGTAGATCAAGTTGCTGTGAGTTTACTAATTTGATCACGTGGGTGTAGATCAAATTGCTGTGAGTTTACTAATTTGATTACGTGGATGTAGATCAAGTTACTGTGAGTTTATTAATTTGATCACGTGGGTGTAGATCAAGTAGCTGTGAGTTATTGGATTAGAGAACCGTATGTATTCCTAGGATAATTCTTAATTTAACCCCATGACCCTCAGAACCGGGAAAAAATCGCAAGATTGATATTTCAGATTAGCTTATCACATAAATCTCATAGAGAAAGCAACAAAGTTTTATGGGTAATTCTATACTTAAAACTATTATGTGGTTCAAAGGCATTGCTAGACTGTCAAGATAATTCATGCTCAACGTTATTAAATACAATTCATAGGTTGAACCTCCCATGTAAATATCATAGATGTAGTATGCAGCTTGCACTGCTGCATGAGTTATTCGGTTAGGACAATATGCTCCAAAACAATTCCTCTTCTGACCCTTCGACTTCAGTCAAGATCATACATGTGTTCAGTCATTAAAGAAGCACTAGACCGAAAAGTGAGGCATATGTTTAGAGCATTAGAAATGGCTCTGCTTAAAACCAGGAACACTTCGACCGGCCCTCATAAAGAGCAGGGCCGGTTGAAGTAAAGGTTATCTTTTTCTTTAATTCCCCAAACCACAAAACTGTGATCTGTTCAACACTCCATACAAGCTGTGCAATGAGCCATGTGCTTGATTTCCACCCAACAAAAGAGATTTTTATTAAGGGCAGCAGCATCTCTCAAGGAGTATGAAATGTCCTTTAAAGCAAAGTTATTCTTGTGGAATGATGCGTAAATTTCTAGTCTAAAATTTGCACAACATGTTTTTAAGCAGTGTCCATACTAATGAGGGTCCCCAATAAATGGATTATTATCTAGCACGCAACGGTATATCAAATTTCTTAAATTGACTATATGAATTCATCTTAATATGAATATTCAAGTGACCTTTTCACTCATGTCGGCTGTGGGCTATGAAGGCATGAAGTTTATCGATCTGTTGTGCCAGGATAATATATCTGTGAAATTCGCGAAAACGAGCACCCTCACTTTTTCGGTCGAGTGCTCCTTTAAACAACCTGGGAGAAATCTACCAAGTCAATTTCGTAGGTGTAAAAATCAATTTGCATGGGTATTCTTGATAAAATTATTTTCCATGACAAGATCTTAAGTTGATTTTTGACCTTCAGGACTAGGAACATTTTCATGATAATCGAAGGTATTTATAAGGTGAAGATATTTAAATGTCATGAATGTGGCATCACAGGTTCATGAGTTATTGTTCTAATACTGTATTGTGTACACACGGAAAGACAGACGGATTGGCTTTACGACGGCAATACGTTTAACATAAGGTTTTCATGTAGGTACCACGATGGTAAAACGGCGGGCTCCAAATTACCTAGTTTTTCTTTGACGACGACGAGTGAACACACAATTGCAATGACGGGGTCGTCGCCTGCGTAATCGGTTATGATAGTAACAATGCTATCACGAACGCTTAATACGACCCGGACGAGAACACGGGTACGGACAGACATAACATCGACAACCAAGTCAATGTCCACGGCCTTTGATAACCAGTTGTGGTGCACTGGTGTGTCTACCCAACCCAGGCTTGAACCCAGGACCTCGTGGTCTGTAGACATGTATGATAATCGCTACCCCAAGTTTTTCTTTGTTTATTTTTACAAACTTATATTGTAAACTGTGCAAAGATTTCCCGTCTCCTTATGATCCTATTCTAAGCATCTATAAAGACTACCGGTAGCTCTTAACTGACAGTCTTATGTAAACAAATATTTTGTATTCCAGGCTTTCGATTTCCTCAATCGTTATCGTGTTTATCATTCAATATCAAGAGGTTTAATTCTACGATAACTGAATGATCTACATAATCAAAATTCACGTTTCAATTCTTTCAAGCAAAGAACAATTGTCGATACTACAATAACAACCGCACCAATTATACTGAATACATTAAACGGGTTCCCAAAACAATGTAATCAGCAAGAAATCCGAGAGGGACATTTACAGTGTGTATCAAAGCTACCAGTGACACATGTTCAGTATCTAATGCCTTGATTGTGACTAGATCCATTATAATGCCACTGAGTACAAGTACAACAATCCATATGACTTCTCTATATGAATCTATAGGTTCCCACTCGTAAAATATTGTATTTGTCAAAGCGCAGATTGGACCAGTAACAATCCCCACCATTGCAGCTACCAGGTAAGGATCTAAAGTTTTGCGATAGGATAAAGCACGGCAGATGATAAACATCCCCGCATATAACGATACGGCACAAACAGATACAATGGCTGCCAAGAAATCCATATTCCATATTGTTTATTGAGGAAGAGGGGAATAAAAATGGTGGCTTCGCCGCAATAAAGACCCCTATACAGTTAGATGTAATGAGTACTATGTCCAAAGCAGTCAGCTTTTCCTTCAAAATGATCCAGCTGTCCAGCCGAGTACTGAAGCAGGGATTGGTACGTTTGTTGCGATGGCGCTTACAACCTGTATGCTTCCTGTACCAATTGCCGTAAAGAAAAAATGGAATTTATGAAAGCGATTGCACCATATAAATAAATGAGGACAGTATCATAAAGTTCGTAATTGAATACTAACTCCCAATTTAAATTCACAACAAAAATCAAAAGAAAAGTATGGCGAATTGCTGCGACTTGAAGGGCGGGAAACGAAGAATTTGTGAGATGCTGATAGCGTAGGAATCAAAAATTATTCGGCGTTAATTTTTCATCCCAAATTATTATTTTTGTTTTACATACAAACATAACAGACGCGGTGTTTACTTTCATCAAAAAATTATTATTTCAATTGTAAAAACCAGACGCAGGCCATATTAGATGGAAGAGGTCCTGTCGATTTAAGGGTCAGGAAAAAGTCCAAATCAAAAATCGACAAATTTTTTCCCCCCCAATACCTTTCAACTTATTATCCTGGATCCATTACAGACCTTTGACGCTCATGACTGGGCGTTACAGATTTATTATTTCCTAGCATGTTAAGTAGTGTATTACAAAGTGTGTCGGAAGTTACAAAGTGCGACACTTCGGGTTATTACAAATTACGGCAGAAATTATTACAAAGCGACAGCTTTTTTATTACAAGGTGCGACAAGGTTTATTACAAATTGCGCCAGGTATTACAAATTGTTACAAAATGTGACAAGGCTTATTACTAACTATTACAAAATGCGACAGGTATTACAAAGTGCCAGGTTATTACAAATTGCGACAGAAAAAAGTGCCTTAAGTGCCTTGTGACTGTTAGTACACCGTTTACGGAAAGGACCGTAATCTCGGCTACATCTTCTGTGGAATAACCTACTCCAAAAGCATATGATGATACGTCGCTTACCTTTCTTCACAGATATAGTGACTTCTCTTTAGAGTGTACGACTTGCAGTACTCAGAACCGTGTGTTCATATGCTAAGCCGTGTCTACCGATGGAGCTTAACTAAAATAGCTCCATGGTCTACCATATGAAACGAACCTAACTGCACGGTACGATACACCTGTATATGCCTGTGCATGCTGAGTCCACTATTTCAAAAGAGCCTTTAACTGTTTAATTGTTAAAGGATTCGGCCAGTGGTCACACATTTATGTAGTATAAAAGAAGGCAACAATAGAAAATAGTATAGTAAAGTAACTATACTTTGATATCTTGCTCCGTTAATGTGATGTCA
This sequence comes from Chiridota heheva, assembly GCA_020152595.1. Classification (NCBI taxonomy): domain Eukaryota; kingdom Metazoa; phylum Echinodermata; class Holothuroidea; order Apodida; family Chiridotidae; genus Chiridota; species Chiridota heheva. Next base: position 1,785,197 of record JAIGNY010000132.1, read on the forward strand.
AACTCTCTAAAAACTCCAAATATTCAAGATGTCAAAGTTCGTATGGAAATGACTGATGTAGACAGTCTTAATTTAATTGGAACAATTACTAATTTGACTAATTACTAATTGGAACAATTCCTAAATGGAACAATAACTAAATGGAACAATTACTAATTGGAACAATTACTAATTGGAACAATTACTAATTGGAACAACTACTAATTGGAACAATTACTAATTGGAACAATTACTAATTGGAACAATTACTATTTGGAACAATTACTAATTGGTACAATTACTAATTGGAACAATTACTAATAGCAACAATTACTAATTGGAGTAATTTAATCCCACGTTCTTACTTTCTTAAGTAGAGAATCTCGCCTCAGTATTATTGCGATGTTCATATCTTTGACGTCATATCCGATCGTGGATCGTTTTTAATTATGTACGTACTGTACGCGTAATTTGTGTATGCACAGTGTGCAAGTCACTTCCGCGGTGGTTATTGATTAGTTGTTGGTATTTGTGTATGACCAATCAGAAACATTGACTTTTATTGTATGCTACTCTCCACGTTAACACGATATCTGGCCTTTAACTACAGTGGAAATGTATTTTACTGAAATGACCTGATTTCGCATAAGAAAATAATGTTTTCAATCTTCCTGCCAATTTAATATCATATCTACATCTGATGTCTGGTTTATTACTTTCTAAAAGTAACACAATCTTCGAGAATGTAGTAATAAAATGCATGAACAACTAGTCCGATTTTAGACAGCGTTACACATAGGCCTATTTGATGGTGGTCGTTTATCAACAATTTGTTCCTTTCATTGTCTCGTCTCAGTCATGTAGTCACATATATTCACCAAAAATCTGGTACCCTCATACCAAAACAAATAAAGTCAAAATCGAAATGATTGGCATGTTATGTCCTATCATCAGTACATATGTACCGTGCATACTGACATATGGCTGTATAACATGTATTGTTAAAGGTATATTCATTTTCATATATATGATAGAGGACTATGAATGAAACAATTTGGTGTAAAATCGTGTTGATATCTTTTTTCGTTCAGAAGTTGTTGCATTTCAAAGATTGCCTAAGTGTGGGGAAATGTAAATTAACAGTGAACAGTATTATGTCACATTGACTGTCAGTAGGCTATGTTGGTAACTAAGCACGCGCTAGGTAAGACTAATATAGCCTGCATTTCAATGTAGGGCCTACGTATATACGTATAGTATATTCGCCTTGTTTAATTCAAGATATATTGCATTTATGTGTTTAGTATAGTGGACAGGTAATGACAACTTGTTCCAGGTTTGTTGTGGTTTAATGAGTTTTACGTCCTGAAAGTCCTTTTTTAGAGTATCTGCAGTCTTTGATGTTGCAGAACACTAGTTGCAGGCTCGGGACCCTGTGATCGACAATAAGTTAATAATTGGAAGAAAAAAATCATGTCATAAACCTTGAAAATAACAAAATCTTAATTAAAATAAGTAAACCATTGTCATTTTCAATCAATCATAATAAATTATACAAATTTCATTGAAATATGTGATTTTGTGACCGGGTGTAGACCGGAGAGGGGACGACAGGGACGTTCTAATCCCCCTACCGCCCCCCTCCTCTCCACACACACACACACACACACACACTATTCCAAACGGCTGGCTACACGCCTGAACATGACCAAGATTATTTGTATTTAATGCCCTCAAACAACATTTAGCACGATCTAATGATTTTCAGTGATTTCAGGAAAGAAATTCAAAGAATTACATAGCATTAAAGATTCTTTCTCTTTCATTTATCACAACTTTTCCATATATTAAAATTTCTTCAAAGTTTGATTAGCTAGACCTCGGAAATTATGGATGCTTCTGATGTAAGTTATAGACTATTCTGTTGAGTAGTTTTCTTTCTCTTCCTTGTGATATAAAATCTTTATACTAGTCGATATAACCTTCGATCAATTAGGTGACCAAATCCCCTTCACGAACCCCCCTCCCCACCTCCGCATGCTTTACAGTGGGCCTACTTCATTAATCAGTCATGTTATTACCTTACATAGCGGTACATCATGAAGATGCGTTCTGTATGTATACAGCGGCGTAGGAAAGTATTTGAAATTGGTGGCGTCAGATTATATCATTTGTCTGTACAAAAATTTGTGAGACTAATCACGGTCCCAAATTCTTTGTAAAGCGGATAGGGGGTAGGGAGGAGCAGGAAGGGGAGGTCGTAATATTATTGGTACAAATTTGGCAGCATTTTCCGAAATTTTAAGCAAATTTCACGAAAATTTAGGAAATTTCACAAAAATTGAAGCAATTTTTACGAAAATGAAGGAAATTGCACGAAAATTGTTACACTAGCAAGTTTGACGAAAAGGAAAGACAGCTTTTGAAAATTGAAGAAATTTTCCGGAACTTGAAATGAAGGGAGATTACACGAAAACTGAAGCAAATTTTACGAAAATAACAGAAACTTCTCGAAGATTGAAGACAAATTTCCCAAAATGAAGGAAATTGCACGAAAATTGAAGCAAATTTCTTGAAACTTAAAGACAACTTCTCGAAAATTGAAGAAATTTTCCCGAAAATAAAAAAAAATCTGCACGAAAATTTCACGAAAATGAAAAACAGCTTTCTCGAAAATTGAAGAAAATTTTTCCGAAAATGAAGGATTGCACTAAAATTGCAAAATTCAAGAAAATGAAGGAGATTTCACGAAAATTGAAGATTTCTGGAAGAAAAGAAGCTATGGAATATGACTTTTCAAAATCAATTCATTACACCTTCATTATTGGGAGGACAAAATGGAAAAATTAATGGGGTCACGGCCCCCGGCTTCCCCGCTTACGCGTCTGGGTACATATACAATAACGCGTTGATGAATGTGCGTAAATCTTGAGGCTGAAGGGATTGGGGTAGGATAGCTATAGCTAAGGGCCGGTGTGATAGTAAATTTTGCCGCGCGTAAATCCCCCCCCCCCCCCTTCCCCTCCATCCCGGTCCTTATTTTCTTAGGAATGTCCAGTGGATTTGGTCCCGCCGGACTGATTTTGCTAGGTAATTTACTGGTGTGTCTGTACGGTTCCTTTAATCAAATTTATGTACTGAAGTGATAAGCTAAAACCGAAGTTACTAATATTTATGTACGGAATACAGCGCCGCTGTAATCGTAGAATGTGCCCACGAACAGAAAATGGCTTCCAGTAAGCACTTCGGTGAAAAAAAAATATTTTTTTTCTTCGCTCTGGGCAGCATCCATTGGGATACACTAAAGAGAAAAGGCGTGTTTTACGCAAAACGGCAGTGAGATTTACTGTGAAAGGAGAAGAAGGGCTTTTACTTGCAAAAGGGGGACAAGTTGTTGTCTCGTCCGTTGAGGAGAGAAGAAAATGCTTAACATTGCTTATTGCGGTGTTCGAGGTAGGCTTAAGTCATGGGCTAACCAAGGCATGAACTGTAAATTGTATTGATCATTTATAATCTAACGTTAGTGTTTATCTTTTGGGCGCTAGTCATAGTCAAAACTCCCAACAGTAGGGTCATTAATACTCATGAGAGAAATCAATTTAGGGTCTATACCTACGATAGGCCTAGGGCCTTAAGCATTTCCTAGAAAAGAAGGGCCGGGCCCAAATTTCCTAGCGGACCGTTTTTACTATGAGGGAAGACCACAAATTTACTGGATGGCTACGGCTTAATTGTCGGGGGGGGGAAATTTCCTGGGAAATAAGGATTGGGTCCAAAATTTACTGGGGAATTTACTTTTACAACGGAATTGTACAATTTTACAACATTTTGCACCGATGATACTGACTGTCTTCAAACTTCATTGAGAAATATGTGTTAAAGTCAAACAGTCTAAATGACTATTTAGATATATAATTTTATTTGGCTTAATGAGCATTAAAATTTGAGCAGAACAGCTTTGGAATTATCAATTGATAGGAAATGACTAGAAAGACTGCAGCTCAAAATATTTAACTGTTTCTGTATAATTCTTTAAATTTCCGTCGTACATTTGCCGAATGTGTAATCTTTCAATTTAAATGGGTGTGTGGTAAAGACTTAAAAACGTTTCGTTAGTATATTTGCTGCAGCTCTACAAAGAGTAAATAATAGTATACATTTTTTTTAAAGCAAAGGATTCACAAAACAAAATATCATGCAAGGTCACACTAAGCTGTAATACATCATCAAAAGTATGTACATAGAAATTTTATATTTATCATTTTAAATTTGCAAATTGATGCCCTTAAAAACCCTGTGAATTAATCAATGTTTCATCGATTTTCATGGCATTTTCGCTACTTTCATGGTTTGTAATAGATTTTAAAGAATTTTAGCTTTTGTTGCCTCTTCACTTTTAAACCTTTAAATAGTGTTTCGTTTTCAACTTTGACAAATTTGTTCCACGGGAATACGTTTTGTGCAAGAATAAATTTTCGATGCATGGGAGCGAGCAGGAGCAAAATAAACTTACTTTAAGTCATTGAAAACAGAAGTGGGATTTTCCTACCGCAGGGTGCTCATTAAATAAAACTTGTCTACCGAAAATGGGACGAAATGACAAACGAGTCACGCTAAGACAATTTTTGACTTTTAAATACATCTCGTGGTGCCCTCAAATTATATATCGGGCACGAAACCTGTTGCTGAAATGCTAAAACAAGTTGCATGAGAAGGGGTGGCGCTCTACTGCTGCATGATATGCACTATATATCTTACACCAAATGTATTCTCGTATAGAGCCTATATACACGGAACACTACTATATATAAACCATATTTTTCACTTAATAGTACCGAAATGTGAGGGGCGATTATGTAGACCGTCCTCCCTTAGCCAAAAAGTGGGGATAATTCTTTCATGATTTACGCCCACATGTTCAATGATTCATGAACAACCGTTATTGTTAACCTTGGCTATGCCCAGTTTAGCTTTGACTGTCCATATAAAGGAATAAATATCTGACGAGCGCCACATCTGTATGTACCATAAAAAGCCCAAACTAACACCACCACCACCACAAAAGAAAAAAAATCAAAGATGCCAAGAGTTAGTAACGAACTATGTTGACCTTGAAATTGTGAACAGAATTAGAGCTAACTAGCCACTCAGGCAAACCATTCCACTCATTAACAACTCTTTGCGAAAAGCTAAAACGTCGAATATCTATCCGTGAGAACTCTTTGGTCAACTCCAAACTGTTGCCACGTGTCACATGAGGATTAGCTGAAACATGCAAGAAATAACAGGAAACCAAAGCATCACTACCAGAACTTAAAAACCTGAATCATATCGCCACGTACTATTTTCAAGTCAAGCGTGGTCAAATCAAGAATTCGCAACCTATATTCATATCTGAACCTGCTCCAAAAATGAAGTTATCTTTCTCATAAAAGGGACTCTAAACCTGAATAAGCATACTCAAGGTGAGGCCTGACTAACTGCTTATACAAATTAAGAAAAACCTCTCTACCAAGAAAATACAAATTTCTTCTAATCAAACCAAACATCCTATTTGCCCTTGCAGCTGCTAAAGCACACTGTTTAGAAGGCTTCAGATTGCTAGTAATGACAACACCTAGATCACTTTCTTGATCAACACAACCAAGATTTGAAGCATTCATGCAGTAATCAAAGCCAAATTGTTCTGACCAAAATGACTTAAAGTTGTTATGTGAACATTATATTTTGACGAATGAATTTTGACCCAATCGGCGGTCATTATTATGCTTTGTCATTGCAAACCAATGTATGAATAATTACTTGGACTTTTAAGTCATTCGCTATAAATGACAGTACAAGGCTTTGGATAATTATCAGAAGTCTGTTAGATTGCGACCTTAAAAATGGGGGATGCGCGAGAAAAGCAGTTCCGCGCAAACACTGAGTACAAAGCAAAGACAGTCGATCGTTGTCAAACTCTCCTTCAACTATTTACACACACAACTCCAACTATGCCCGTTAGTATCGGCGTTGTATTTAACACGACGGTCGCATTTCCAGCGGAAATGAAGTAAACTGTCAAAGATATAAACTGATAAATCACATATCCAAAGTGTCAGCAATACCAGCACACAATAGTACAGTTTATACTGATATGCTAGGTATAAACTGATAAATCCACATATCCAAAGTGCCAGCAATACCAGCACACAATAGTACAGTTTATACCAATATGCTAGATATAAACTGATAAATCCACATATTCAAAGTGCCAGCAATACCAGCACACAATAGTACAGTATATACCGATATGCCAAATATAAACTGATAAATCCACATATTCAAAGTGCCAGCAATACCAGCACACAAAAGTACAGTATATACCGATATGCTAGATATAAACTGATAAATCCACATATCCAAAGTGCAGCAATACGAGCACACAAAAGTACAGTATATACCGATATGCTAGATATAAACTGATAAATCCACATATCCAAAGTGCAGCAATACGAGCACACAATAGCACAGTATATACCGATATGCTAGATATAAACTGATAAATCCACATATTCAAAGTGCCAGCAATACCAGCACACAATAGTACAGTATATACCGATATGCTAGGTATAAACTGATAAACCCACATATCCAAAGTGCCAGCAATACCAGCACACAATAGCACAGTATGTACCGATACGCTAGATATAAACTGATAAATCCACATATCCAAAGTGCAGCAATACGAACACACGATAGTACAGTATATACCGATATGCTAGATATGAACTGATATATCCACATATCCAAAGTGTCAGCAATACCAGCACACAATAGTACAGAATATATTGATATACTAGATATAAACTGATACACCCACATATCCAAAGTGCCAGCAATACCAGCACACAATAGTACAGAGTATACCGATATACTAGATATAAACTGATACACCCACATATCAAAAGTGCCAGCAATACCAGCACACAATAGCACAGTATTTATCAATATGCTAGATATAAACTGATAAATCCACATATCCAAAGTGTCAGCAATACCAGCACAAAATAGAACAGTATATACCGATATGCTAGATATAAACTGATAAACCCACATATCCAAAATGTCAGCAATACCAGCACACAATAGCACAGTATATACCGATATGCCAAATATAAACTGATAAATCCACATATCCAAAGTGCCAGCAATACCAGCACACAATAGTACAGAGTATACCGATATACTAGATATAAACTGATAAACCCACATATCCAAAGTGCCAGCAATACCAGCACACAATAGTACAGTATATACCGATATGCCAAATATAAACTGATAAA
>JAIGNY010000132.1:1797500-1842500 GCA_020152595.1 Chiridota heheva
ATAATTCGAAAACAAATAAGTTTACCGAAACCCGTGCCTTACATTAAACATGTAATGTGCAACATTGTGCATCATATGTTCAACTCACGGTTTACGTTAATTTGCTGATAATTAAACGATTAATCTCAGTGTTCCACTGACTGACTAGTTCTATATAAAATAACAAATTATGGTGAATACAGCATTCAAAGATCTTATTTTGTCATGGATTCAAGTTTAAAGTCTCATTTGTGTAGAAAAGACTGAAACCAGTCTAGTTGTGGCTGTAGTATGGTAATCATAATCATCATGTGAAGAAAGTTTTAAGATATAAAATTCAAGTTCTTAAAAAAAAATGTAATTACTTTTCTTGAAATACATTAACAATTATTGTTAAAAAAGATATTGATCACTTCTAGAAAAGTTGTCTGAAATTGTAAAAAGGCTTGGCAGTAGCCAACTTTTCTTGTTGTCAATTATCTACGTAAGGCCATTTAGCATGATCTGCACTACGGGGAAGCTCAGCACTAATGTTAGGTATCATGGTTCAAAATCGTTCCTACTAAAGACGCCACAAAATTCCATGACGTAACCTGGTAACTAGAGTCCTGGGGCGATTTGGCTCTTGGGGTTTATAACAAGCATATTACAGGGGTCCCCAAATTTCTCAGGCCCGTGGCCGTGCCAGAGCTGGGGCATATACCACCCTATCCTGCGCCATTGAACCTAATGTCCCATATTCCCTACCACCCTGTATCTACCCGGAAACATGCCAAACTCGCTCCCAACACTGAATTATGCCTATTAGTCAGTTAGTGTGTCATTCCTGTATTTGATATATACATTATCATATTTCATTTGGGGTTTTGATTTTGCATGAATGGTTCAAATCTTGGTTGTGTTGATCAAGAATTGAAGGGATCTAGGTGTTGTCACTTTAAGTGACGTGGTGGCAAGGGGAGGGGGAGGGGAAACAGCCACCTCAGCAAAGCTTTCTGGAGGGCCCCAAGTGCTCAAGGGGCGCCAAAATCGTTCTGAGAACATATTCTTTTAGGCTCTGTAAAAATTGATGTGTTGATCAATAACCTTTTTCTATACTATTAAGCACATAGATGCGCATGTATTTTCCACAGAAAAGGCCATGTTTTCCGGGGACTTCGCCCGAACCCCACCATCTGACCATTGGCACTCGAGCAGTCGAGTGGGCTTATGGAGTTCACAAGCACGAGATGCGTAGGGCTTTCCACAAAACCGTGGGTTTTCACAGGGTTCTGGGTCCTCCAACAGTACCAGGGTTCAATAATGAACGTATTACGAATTTCTTTTCTTCGGAAAATCTCCTTCAATTTCCGGAAATCTCTTTCAATTTTTGTAAAATTTGCTTCCATTTTCTTGAAACTCCCTTCATTTTAGGGATAATTTTTGCAATATTTAAGTTTTGAAACGTCATTTTTCGAAATCTTCAATTTTTTGAAAAGTTTCTTTCGATTTCCAGAAATGTCCTTCATTTATCGGAAATTTTCTTCAATATTTGGAAACTTTTCTTTACTTTTTGTAAATTTGCTACCATTTTTGTGAAAACTTTTTCATTTGGGTGATATTTTGTTCAATATTTGGGAAGTTTTCTTCAATTTTTGGGAAATATCTTTCATTTTTCGGAAATCTTCTTCAATTTTTGGGAAGTTTCCTTCAATTTTCAAGAAATTTCTTTCATTTTCGGGAAATTTTCTTCATTCTTTGAAATTTTCTTCAATTTTTGTAAAGTTTCCTTCGATTTTGGAAAATGTCCTTCATTTATCGAAAATTTTCTTCAATATTTGAAACTTTTTTCACTTTTTGTAAAATTTGCTTCCATTTTTGAGAAAACTTTTTTATTTTGGTGATATTTTCTTCAATATTTGGAAGGTTTTCTTCAATTTTCGGAAAACATCCTTCATGTTTCTAAAATCTTCTTCAATTTTTGGGAAGTTTCCTTCAATTTTGAGGAAATTTCCTGAAATTGTCTTCCTTTTGTGAAATTTTCTTTATGTTCGTGAAATTTGCGTCCAAAATTTGTTTTACTTTGGGTAAATTTTCTTCAAGATTTTTTATTATTTTTATTTACTGTTTGGGAAATTTCCTTCATTTTGCAGAATTTGTTATCAATTTTTGGGAAGTTTTCTTCCATTTTCTAGAAATTTCATTCATTTCCTGGAGACTTCACCCCCTGAACCCCTTCCAGGGCTGTGTATCTAGATCGATTTGAAACACTTGATTTTAAGTTGTTAAGCAATATCCTAAACGGTGCCATCTAAACGGTGCATACCTTGGATCTACGTGCCCAACTTTTTTTGTTTGGGGAGGGGGGAGGGGGGAGGAATGCCCTTTCCTCCAGTGAAACATTACCCACCACGCCACTGGTTATTATTAGCAATTCGAAGCCTTCTAAACAGTGTGCTTTAGCAGCTGCAATTTATGGCAATTGGATGCTTCCAATGATTTGATTAGATGAAATGTTTGTTTTCTTAGTAGAGAGGTTGTTCTTCAGAACAGTCAGGCCTCACACGCTATTTAGGCATGGAGTCCCTTTTATAAGAAGAATAAATATTTCATTTTGGAGCAGGTTCAGCAAAGAACCCTAGCTGACTTATTCCCGACTCGGTTACGAATTCTTAATTTGACCACGCTTGAGTTGAGAAGAGTACGTGGCGATATGATTCAGGTTTTTAAATTCATATCTGTTAGTGATGCTTTGACTTCCTGTTTCTTGCATATTTCATCTTATATATTTCATCTTATCCCCATAGATATTGACATTTTACAAAAGAGTTGGTAACAGTTTTTGTAACAGTTGACCAAATAGTTCTCACGTATTGATATTCGACATTTTAGTTTCGCAAAGAGTTGTTAATGAGTGGAATGGTTTGCCTGAGTGGGTAGTTAGCTCCAATTCTGTTTACAATTTCAAAGTCAGCATTGATAAGTTCTTCACTAACTCTGAGCGTCTTTTATTCATTATTTTTGTGGTGTTGGTGGTGTTAGTTTAGGCTTTCTATGGTGCACAAATAAGCCTTCTTAGCCCGTCATCTTGTTATGTTATGTTATATTGTACCTTTAATCCACATTTTTTTTTTTTATTTTTTTTTTATTTGTGGGGGCTCTTCTTCTTTTCAGTGGCAGCCCCTTTTTTGGTACAGGTCATGCACGGTTAGAGATTTTGTTGGGCCAAAAGATATTGCAGATTATTGTGTCAAATACGTTTGTGCCCTATAGTTCAAGAATGAAAATAAGGAAATTCATGAGAAAAGCATTTCGTTTACACATTGCCTGATTTGCCTTTGAAGGTGAAAGAGGCCTACCTTCTAAAAGTAGGGACTCAGAATGGATATGCAATAGCCCCCTTGGGTAAATCAAGCATGAGCTTTTCATCATTAACTCAATACACTGTTGAAATCTATGACATTCAGGCCTAACCCCTAAAATACCAACAAGAAAATTTAAGATTTTACCACTGAATTTTGTCATGGTTGTGTACTTCCTTCTCCTTCGACACTTGTTCCTCTTATTGTTTGAATATGGCGTCGTTGTTACCAGAAAGTGGCGTATTCCTAGACGTCAGTGGACAAGCTCCTGCGCCTTCTAAAGATTTTCACCAATTCGTTGTAACAAAGAAAGAGGTATTGGGTATCGCTTATCATTTTCATATCAGGTCAACCTAAGTAACATTAAATGATTAAGCTTCAAATGAAATCCTAAAGTTTAAACCTGGAACTTAGTTTAACTTTAGCCTAGGCTACATTAACGTTAGGCCCAGAGCCTACGTAATACGTGTCACAGGTGTTCCTAACGTTATGGCAACCTATATGCTTACTATATATATATAAAGAAAGGTAGGACTCTTTCTAACGCGACTATCGAAGCGTATAAATTTTTTTTTTTTTTTTTTACCACTTGCGAAGACTTAATTACACTTTTTTACTCTACTCACATTCGCTGGAGACTCCCTTCTTCGTGTATCAGCCACGGTATTTAGTTTTTTCCTGATTAGATGCACAGTCACTACAAACGATGAATTTTCTACCAAATTACAGTCAAGACAGTCTATCAACAATTTGCTGCAAACTAAAGAAACGTTGCGATGACGTCATGAAGAAGCAGCACTGCAATTAATTTCATAACTAGTAGGGTGGGTTACTATTTTTGATAGTTCCTATTCTGAGGTCTTCGTCCTTAAGAGGAGAAGGAATTTTGTCCTTTAAGTAGGATAAAACTAGTGCGAATATTAGGACCAGCCTTTAGAAAATTGTGCTGCCACCTGAACTCCCTTCCTTTCTATCCTTGGTTGCAATCTGATTGCATAATTATAGCATGGAAGGTAAGGTATAACTAGAAGTAAATTTGTATGAGGTATACTTACCTTTCATGCATCCCGGCCCGCCTCCCCTCTCGTTCAGGCCTCGGTGGAATGTTAAGTGAGGGTTAGTAGAAGTTATATGGAGGTCAGGACTGGGCTGGTAAATACGTTTTTAAAGTCGGTTAGAAGTGCGTTAGAATCAGGTCATGTGACCAGATTGCATATTTATAGCATGGAAGGTAAGTATAAATCTTGTAAATATCCCCGCTACGCTTAGCGGGGTAAACTTACTGTAACTTTCAATATCAATATCTCATATTTTTACCTGAAATTCACCAATGCTTCATGGAGTGAGGTGAAGTCTGCAGTGGTGAAAAAATCATGCTCGTATTCGTAAGGTACAGGGTTTGATTCCCGTCATGAATGCTGCATTGTGTCCTTGAGCAAGACACTTTATTCTACTTGCTTCAGTCCACTCAGCTGTAAATTGAGTACAAGCCTTGCTGGGGATTTAATCTTGGATGGATTTAACTAATGCATGGTTCCTTAATACTCTTCATCCAGAGCATGAAGTCCAATCTTAAATGGGATAACCTCACCTGCCACCTCCTCCTCCGGAAACTCTTTTCTCCCACCCTCTGCAGGAAAAGTGTTCTTTTCTTCTGGATACCCAGCCATGTTGGCATCCCTGGCAATGACAGGGCTGATACAGCCGCTAAGCTTGCCCTTAACCTCCTCCCTTCCCCTTTTCCCAAAACCCTCTCTGACATCAAACCGCTTATCGCTTCTCTTGTTCGTGACCGCTGGCAAACCTTATGGAACTTCCAAATTGATAACAAACTCCATGTTATCCAGCCCACAATCCCGATCAAATCCACCATCAACAACCTTTCGTATCGACAACGTTCATAGTACCCGTCTTAGAATTGGTCACACCCACCTCACTCCTCCCACCTCCTTATTGGTTCCCCCAACCCCTCTGTAACAATTGCCACTGCATCCTCACAATCCAACACGTTCTCCTTGCTTGCCCCCTGTACAACCTTCCCAGAGCTTCTCTCGCTCCCCACAACTCAATTGCTGAGTTCTTCCAAAAAAATCCTCCAGATAAAATAGTCTCCTTCCTTCAGCATGCATCCCTCTACAACCATATTTAATTCTCCTCTTCCACCCCCTCTCTACTTTGTTTTTAGTTTTACCCATGCACCTCCTCTCTCGATCACAGCTTTCTGGCTTTTGTTCTTGAATTTCTCTCATTCTTCCCCTGGTCTCTTTCCTTACTACCTCTAAAATGATCTGACCTCTCAGGCACAATTTGACCTTCGTTGTCGTGGTGCCGTTAAGACCTCATCAAACAAACAAACAAACATGAAGTCCTAGACGTTTAATGTCTGGGGATTTGGATAAAACAACTTTATAGTCTAGTAATTTAAATCTTTGTGCCATATTATCATTGGTAGATGTGATTTTGTGTTTTTTTTTCCCTCTTGAAGCCTCAGACCATTGGACAGACGAAAATGTGGGCACTGCCTCCTCTCTGTCTTCATATCATGTAGTCACACAGCATCAACGATGAAAAAAATCAACAAGTTTGTCCCAAAACTTTTGTCCCATGAAATTATATATACAAGAAAATGATCATGGAAAAGTGGACGGATGGATTAGATAATCACATGAAAGGAGCAGCTGACAAATTAGAAAACAAACTCAATTTGCTTACTTCACCTAATTAATGTATTTTACAAAAGGGTCGCCAAAATTGTCAAATTTTGTATTAATTACTTATGTAGCTAATAAGGGAACATTTTCCAGCCAGTACTTGATGCAAAACTATCTCACAGGCGAGTTATCATCTTAACATGGAGGTAGACTTCAATTCGTTTGTGTTTTGATTGGTCAAAATACTCTGCAGGGGTCCAATGTACACTTGTATGGTATACCAATCAGTAATCGTTTTGGAATAGTGCACCGCCACATTTTAATCAAGCCATACAACCTTTAATATTTCCAAACAGACAATTTGGCGATCATGGAGAATCTCACTAAGGAATGATTACAAACGCCTCCAGCCTGGGGAACTAAAAGGCCCACTTGAGGACTTTGAGCACGACGAACGCTTACAGTGTATGTATTTAATGAAGTGCCTTTTTTTACAAAATATATTTTCTTTGTTTAATTTTTCAGAAAATTAAGTTTGAAAAAGATTTGTTTAAAATAATAATGATTGTGTGATATTGGTATCTATGCATTGTGAAATTGATAGCACTGTATGATCTGCACTGATTGAGAATGGTGGGAAAAAACTTAAACAAAAATTTTTGGGAGAATTACTATCAAATTGATGTTGAAGTTTTGCTGCAGTACCAAGAAAAATAAAATTTGGGCAGGCTGCAATAAACCACAGTACGAATGTTGGACTTCCATTTCTATGTATTATATACAGTATATTAATACCTGTTCATTCTAACATTGAACTAATAGCAGACCTATCTTTGTATAATTCTCTCATCAATTAGACTGGGCACATTGATGGCCATGTCTTACCTTAAGATAAAATGAGATATCAAAAGATACTATTTTGTACACATATTATTATCCCCGCCAACTAAGTTTGTGAAGAGACAATATAGAATCTTTACCATTCGTACCGTCGGTCCGTTTGTTTGTCCACATCCATTGTCCATCCAATTTCATTCATTGTTCAGCTACTGGGGAACAAAAGATTTCGGCCCTTAACCCTTACTCTACCAGGGCTTTTAAAATAGCGACCCCAATTTTCGTAACTTTTTTTTCATATGCATTTTTGACAGCTTTCCTTTCATTTTCTTTCGTTACAAGTTTTGTTGGAATAGATGCTAAGATATTTATCTTTTGAGTAATTAAAACCAATTTAGGAAATATTGGACAAAATTATGCAAATTAAGCAATTTTTGGCTAAATTTGGTCAACAAATGGTCAATCTTTGCAGAAGTATAACTTCTTGTCAGTATTGAAAACAGAGATTTGTGTTACATATTTAGATTGTTTTTGAAATTTCCTTTCCAATGATACTAATCTATAATTTTTAGAAAGAAGTCAAACGTCCCCTGAAAGCTGCAGCAGAAAAATAACTATGCAGTGGTCACAGCGAGACTTGAACCCGGAGCGCCCGCACGCTAGCCGCGTACATTTCCTCTGCGCCACGTGGTCGTTCAAATTGGAGAGGTGTAATTTTGTTCTTATAGGATAGGTTCTAAATAGAGGGGGGTATGCCTTTATTTATATATCAAATGAAAGGAAATTTCAAGTGCTTTCGAACGGCGGTTGAACAAAGCATGCGTGATGTAAGGTTTGAGTTACACGATTTTTTGGAAAAAAACGGGTCAAAAATGGCAGAAATTCATGAAATTTTGAAGAAATTTCTCCAGAACAAGA
Organism: Chiridota heheva; assembly: GCA_020152595.1. Lineage (NCBI taxonomy): Eukaryota > Metazoa > Echinodermata > Holothuroidea > Apodida > Chiridotidae > Chiridota > Chiridota heheva. Next base: position 1,805,227 of record JAIGNY010000132.1, read on the forward strand.
GATTGGACGTAGGGATTATAAAAATTATACCAGAAACCAATACTATCATGTCTTGGGACTTGCGTGTTTGATTTTGAAGCAAAAATGTGATCTTGAAATTATCGTAAGATGTAAAAGAGAAAAATAAAAAAATTGAATTTTTTTTAGCAATAATTGAGTTTTACCGTTTTTCGATGTATTTTTTCTAAAAATTATGTAATATGACCTCTATAAAAAAGTTTCATTTTGTAAAAGAAATATTCAAGTACTTTTAAATGATACCAAGATTACTCTTATAGGACTGTGGTAAAGTCCCGATTTTATTTTTAGAAAAAGGTGGTTTGAAAACGGCGATACTATCGCCGCGTGGTAGAGTAAGGGTTAAAAAGGAATTCCAACTATTTTTATGAAAGTAAATTTATATGAAGGAGACTTACTTTGAAAAAACTTCGAACAAATGCATTCCAAACTTGAATAGCAAGTTAAAGTGTTTGTTTTGGCATGAAAAAAGAAGTTAAACAATAGAGCTGACGACTCAGTAAAATTAATGATTAAGTGTCTTGGGAATGAATAAGAAAAAACAAGTCATTGCCTGAATAGAGTGGAAGTAAATAGACTTATGATGATCCCCAAATTAATTTGCACTGAATTTTCATTCTGATTTGTTAGATAGATCAGCCCCATCTGGTTTTTAAGGGGAAATAAGTTGGAGCATGTTTTTATTGAGAGTGTCAGATTTAGGTTCAGGGGAGGGAGGGGGGGGACTGCAGTGCAGTGAGTGAAGGTTGGAATAATAAGTTGGTTAACAGTTTATTTGGTAGTTGAGTAGATGGCAAAAGGTGGGTTCTTAGTAGGTAAAATGGGGATGGAAGGTGAATGGAAGATGGTTCTGTTAGTGAATGGAGCATGTTGGGGAATGAAGGATGGTACTGTATGTGAATGGAGGATGGTAGTTGAATGGACGATGGTACATGTAGGTGCATGGTGGATGGTAGGTGAATGGAGGATGGCAGATGAAAGGGGATATTAGGTGAATGGGGATGTGGATTGGTGGAAGTGAGGGGATGGGAGTTAGAGGAAAGAATGTTGGGTGAAAGATTACATAATGATTGGTAGATCTAGGAATTGGGATAAAGGTATGATGGCATAGGGGACAGGATGGGATGAAATGTGGGACAGGGTGGGGTGGTATGTGGAATAGCGTGGCATGTGAGACAGGGTGACATGGAATGTAGACAGGATGTCTTGGCATGTAGGACAGGGTAGGATGGCATGTGGGACAGGGTGCCATGGAATGTGGGACAGGATGTAAAGGCATGTAGGAGAAGGTGGGATGGCATGTGGGCATGGTGTCATGGCATGTGAAACAAGGTGATGTCATGATATATTATCAAGTTATTGCTACCTCTCCAAAGATCTTTACATCAACCAACCTCTTACCTCCTCCTTGAGCTGTCTCTCCATGGGATTTTATACATTTTTAAGATGAAATCTAACCTCACATTATAAATCAACTGAATACAAAAATTAATACCTCAATACTTCAACAAGTGGGATTTTAGCGGTCTTTTATATTTCATCAGTTTTTGATAAAATTTGGTGGGCATGTTTGCTAGTAAAGACATGGAAAAATCCAAAATTTTGGTAAAATAGGACCAATGTTCAACAATTATGGCCCTTGAAAATTGGGTTCACTTGGCCAGCAAATTTGAAAGTGTTATAACTCAAAGCTCAAAAAGTCAAAGTTCCAAATTTGATAAGAGAGGTGTCTTTTCTAATGGTAATTAGATGAATATTCAAACATTGTTGTCAAATGTAAGATTGCATGTGTATAAAATTAAATAACCTTTTGACATTAAAAAATCATACATCGCAAATGATATCAATCCTCTCACCACTAATAACATGCTTTCCACCCTCTGTCATACCTGCTATCCCACCCTCTGTTTCACATGCCATTCCATCTACATCTCTATAAAATGTATTATTATTATTATCTCTCCGTACATGATATTATTAATCCATATGCCACTCTACCACATAGCCCATATGCCAACACACCTGCAATCAAGATGACATTCCACCATATGCCTTGCCACCCTGTCCCACATACCTTGCCACCCTGTCCCACATACCATGCTACCCTATCCCACATGTAATTCCACCCTGTTCCCCATCAGCATTTAACAAATCGCCTGTCTGGATGCCTGGGCCAACTAATATTTATGTCTGGGCAAGTTGATTTACAAGTTAATATGCCCAACAGGCAACCATAAATTAATCCAAACTAATAGAGTGAATTTCTTTTTAAAAACTTAATTCATTACACAGATTATACTTACTACAATATAACTGATGGAAATGCCCAGAAATAACTTAAATCGGGACTTATATTCCATTTATTTGGAAGCCAAAATATTTTGTTGTTATGAAATGATCATAAACCTTCACTATAATAACATCATACACGCACCCATACATAAGACGTACACATACAGTCTATACAAAAGATATAATGTACAGATATATGATCCAGGCCACCAAAGCTGGTTGAACATGTGCGCAATGCATGCTGTTTTACTAGCGAGGCTTGCTCCTTTCAACCTGTTTTACTAGCGAGGCTTGCTCCTTTCAACCAATCATATCTCGCGTAAAAAATCTCATGCACATTTATATCTAGTCACTGTTTCTTGCCGAGGTTTGTTCTGCTGTGTTAATGCACCACACGCAATGGGTTGGGTCTAATACCCATTCCATGTACACATACAGTATTGTACAGGGCATACCGTACGCTGTATATGCTGTACTTTTACATGGCGAACTTGCCCTGCCTTTGCCATGCCACTTGTTTATGCAAATGTTTATTGAACTTACGTGTCTCTTATTGATTTTATGGTGCCTGTTATTGCTTTATATTTGTAGTGGATATGGATCACAATTTCCACTTTTTTTTGGTAAGTGTAAGTAGAGTCTTTTATTATTTATACAGCATTCACGGTAAATTATTGCCGAAAGAATTATTTTACCAAAACCTGCATTGCCTCGTCCAATATTATCATAATTATTGTTGGACAAGTGGATTTTGATTCCGGGCAAGATTTCTGCGCATGTGTCTACCCAGCAGGCAAGTGAATTTTTGTGCGATTTGTTGAATGCTGTTCTCCATGCTATCCCATCTTGTCCCACATGTCATCCCAGTCTGTCGTATATCATATATATAAATTTCATTTTTTTCCCCTTCATAGCACTTAAGGTAGGCAAGCACAAAACAATCATAATTGCAAGTATTCTGTCATCTGGTAAAATGTTTTGATTAAGTACACATGTAATGATAACATATCACGATATGTTGGTCAGGGTATTTTTGATTTTTGATATCATGGAGAAAGCAATATCACATATTGTGATAATCGATATATCATGACAGCCCTCATTACACCTTTTGATATATATATATATATATATATATATATATATATATATATATATATATATATATATATATATATATATATATATATATATATATATATTATATATATATATATATATATATATATATATATATATATATGTATATATATATATATATATATATATATATATATATAGTATATATATATATATATATATATATATATATATATATATATATATATATATATATATATATATATATATATACATATATATATATATATATATATATATATATATATATATATATTATATATATATATATATATATATATATATATATATATATATATGTATATATACTGTATCAATGTATGCATGCAAATATATATATATATATACTGTATCAATGTATGCATGCAAATATTTATACATATACTGTATCAATGTATGCATGCAAATATCTATCTATATACTGTATCAACAAACATCAATCTATATACTGTATCAATATATGCATGCATGCACACATACATACACGCACACATACATACACACACACACACATACATACAATATATTCATATATTTATTTGGTTGTCCATGCAATATTCTTTCTGAAAAATAAAGAATAATTCTCCAAAATCTATGGACTGATATTTTAGACAATTCACACCAAGTGCTGCACATCATTGATCAAGTCAAAGGTATACAATATTAGCATTCTTGTCTAAATGACATTTCCATTCAAATATTTTTCTTTCTTTATACAGTTGATGTTCGAAGAGTTTTTGGCCCAAATGTCTTGGAGTATGCCAAAAACCTGTGCATGGGGAAATATGACTATGTGACGTACATGCCCAAACCACTGCTCATATACATCACATCTTTCTTGGAATTAGAAGATATTGCTAAGCTGTCTCAGACGAGTAAATTGATGTATGAGGTAGGTTATTTTGTTTAAAGTTCTTGACGGATCAAGCAAGTTTGTCTTAAATGAAAGAGGACTTTAAAGGAAACAAAATGGTGACGAGGTCTTATCTGTGTAGAAATGACTCATGTAGTGAATCTACTATTGATGGTTGGCAGCCTCATCCTTACAGTCTTAACAATTATTGATGTATTTTAACGAAAAAATTATTTAACTTTTTTACCTACTTGAATAGTTTTCCCTCAAACTTTTTCAGGTGGTAAATTATAATTACTCTTTTCAGGTTCTGTTTTATTACTTTCTTGACATATAGAGTACATAAAGACTGTGGTGTCACAACTAGTCTAATTTCAGTCGTTTCTACACAAATGATACTAAACTTCAATATCTCTGTAATGGAATAAGAATTTTAAATGTTTTCTTCACCATTTTGTTTCTTTTGAAGTCATCTTTTATATAAGATGGACTTGCTTGACCACTGAACTAATCCTTTGATATATCTGTAATGGACTAGGATTTTTGAAAGCTTTCTTCACCATTTTGTTTCTTTTGAAGTCCTCTTTCATAGATGGACATGCTTGACCTCTGAACTAGCTCTTTAAAGGAGACATAAAGTCTGGCCTTCTTTTTCTTTATTTAATATGGTAGAAATAATAATTATAAGTCATCTGATGTTTCTAATTTATTAAGACGTTAACTGTCAATATAAACTTACGTGGCCATTTTGTTCATGCACCCTCTAAAAAGTGATGTCATACACCCAGTACAGATTAGATTATTAATGTATTTCTACATAATCTTTTTTTATAATTTTTTAACTTTGAAGAAATATTTGTTCCTTTGCATGGCTCTGTAATTTTTATTTGTATATGGATAATTATATTAATGATTCAAGCTTATAAACTTTATGTCAAAGCATTTTGAAAAGAAAATTTAAAGAAGAATTCTAAAGAAATACAGTAGGTGTGTAAGCACATAGGGTAAATTATGTCATCATTGACATGATTTAACACAAAATGAGACAAGATGGCAGCATCCATGTTATAACTTTATACTTGGGTAACCTGAGAATGGAATAAGGTTTTATGCACAGATGGGCTTGATGGTTGGTAGTTGGTTTATTATTTTTATTCTCTTATTATATATCAAACTAGAATATTTGACTTTATGTCTCCTTAAACCCTTACTCTACACGCGGCGATAATATCGCCATTTTGAAACTACCTTTTTCCAAAAATGAAATCGGGACCTTAACAAAATTCTAATGGGGTGCAAATAGTTTCATTGCAAAGATCTCGGAAAGATTTTTCATAAAGTTGTATTTTTTGGGGGGGTCTATACTCACTTTTTTTCAGCAAATTTTGTCCAAACATTCAGAAATTTCACTTTTTGTTTAAAATGTCCCGAAAAATGCATATTTTTGAAAAATTTACAAAAATTGCTTAAAAAATAAATTTAGATATTTTCTTTTTATTTTATAATATGTAGACAAGTCATATTGTCCAAATCTAATCACATTTTGCTGATACCTGGTCATTATTTTTACATAAAATTGTAAAATTTTGTGATTTTTGGTAATTTTTTGACCTTTTTGTTAAAAAATCGTGTGATCCACACATATATTGTAATGAAAAGTTTCAAACACCAATATCATAATGAAAAGTTTCAAACACCATTCTGTAGCGAAAACAACGTGCTTTCACATGGATTGCTGTATTAAAAGACATACCCCCTTGATCGTTGCTAAAACGTTTTATAGCTACATCACTCAAGTTATTTTAAGATTTTTTTGACATTTACGTTGAGACGACAGAAGAAGTGAAACTGAGGATAAGGAAATGTCAGAAGGTTATCGCCAGTGATGGAGATCTTTTAGTACCTGAGCCCAACCCAGAAGAGGCCTAACCAGGTGAAATGATTACTTCAAATTTCTAAAATCGCGAGTGCGTTTTTCAAACTTCATGCATAAACGTTACTCGTAGGCTTAACGTTAGGCATAGCTAATGTAAGTTCCGATCAGTTCACAATTAAGCAAAAACAGTGTAATTTAGCTGGGATTATTTACTTGTAAGGATTATGACAAGTAAATGGGTTACTAAAATCTGACGTGATTAACATGAATTGTCTTTATTATAGTAATTTTGGATGAAACTTTACAGATCAATCTTTAATTTGTAGTGCAACAGTGCCCATATACCTATCTCGCGAATTCTCGATTCGATGTTGTGAGGTTGTGGTGCAGTGGAGTAGGATTAAAATTGTAAGGGGAAAGGGTCCCATGTTGTTGGAAAGGGACACATGTTAGGGCAAGAGACCAATGGTGGGGGTCAAGCTGTCCCATGTAGGGGGAAATCATTTTCTTTGAAGCAATTTGGATCCCTGGGAAGGGCCATTTTTTTTTTTGGGGAGGGGTGGGGATGGCATTTCCCCTGGTTTTGAAATTGTATTTCTCTGAAGGATTTTCCTTATTTGGACAAATTGTTGACATTTCATATGCGGTACCAACTAACTGTCACTGAAGGATACCAAGTTTGGCAACGTCAACATGATTACTGATGCTTTGAACCATTTTTGAGTACCTCTTCACCAAGAATTCCTACAAGAATCAACAAAAATAAGTTTCTACAAGACTTTCAGTATATCCTGAATAAATATAAGTATTTTTAAAGTTTCCAATGGCTAAAATTGGCTCAAAAACTGACAATTTTAAGCCTGCGCATAATAAATGAGTTAAATTAGCTCATTTGCATAACATTTTTATTGACATATTGGTGTAAACATTTCTTTTTTATATTATATTATTTTTGTTCTTCATAGAAAGGAACAATGCATGTTTATAGGAAAGTATAGTGCCAAATCCTATCAGATAGATCATTGGCAAAATCAGAGGTCAATTTTTAGGCCAAAAAGGTCAAAAAATTTAAAATTGACTCATGAATTTTTTTCTTTCTTAAAAAAATCAAGAGTACTATAAAATGAAAGGTCCTTCTTTCAACAATTTATAAATTCTATCAATATTTTTTTTCTAATCAGCCACAAGAAAGCAGAATATTACAAAGATAGCAGTTTTAGGACATTTAATAATCTGAATTAATGACCTCATTTGCATAAATTTGCATAATTTACCAGAAAATTATGCAAACCAACGTAAAGTTCAAAGTCTTAGCTTTCATATAACATAAACTTCTCACAGTAGAAAAGGAAGATAAATTTGTGAAAAAGCCCCCTTTCCAAAAAGTTTCCTAAAATAACACTTGTAATCTCAAATGCTCTGGTAGAGTAAGGCTTAATAACAAAAGTAGTGTAGCAGAGTGGGTGGGGAAAGGGAAATGCCTCCTGACAATATCCAACAATAGATAACAAATTTGTTTTGATTTGAAGCAGGATGGATTGAAAAATTGTGATTAATCAGTTTTAATTTTTTGAAAAAAGTATTCAGCTGCAAAAGTATGAGGAGATTTGAGGTAAATATGCTGATATTTTTGCTGACAAACACTGTGGTTACCAGTTAGTTTGTTTTTGTAAACAATCAATTTCTTCTGAAAATGAAACAAAAGATGTCATCAGGCCTCTCGTCCCCACCGCCACCCAGGCAATCGAAGTATAGCATTGAGACAGTAGTTGCTAAAATTATATCATGTAAAAAGTGTATACAGTGTTGCAATAGGGACATACAAAAAAAATGTCAATGGCTTCATTGCACAGTTGGAGTAAAAACAATTATCAACAGTTTTTACATTATTTATTGTAAATTTCTTGCTCAAGTGGTATTTAAATTGACTGAGAATAAAAAACCTGTTAAGCTATGAAGAAAGTCTGAAAATAAAGTCTGAAAATGAAACAAAAAATGTCATCAGCAACGTGGTGGCAGGCTACACAAGCTGAAATTATATCATGTAAAAAGTGTATACAGTGTTGCAATAGGGACATACAAAAAAATATTTACTAAAAAATTTGAAATTAATATTTTAAGATTTAAAATTAATTGTTTAAAATATAAAAAAAAAATGGTGATAAAACTGGTTGCAAATGTTCTTCTGCTTTATCAGCTCAAACTCACTTTGATGAGCCATGATTCAATATGAAGAATAGTCTTTCAGAATTAAATTGAACTAATTTTACAAAAATATGTAAATTTATACTACAGCATAACCAACGTGATGCATGTGCTATTCAAGTGCTTGTACATCTCATGTTTTACATATCCATCAATCAAAGTATGATCATTACATGGACATTCCCTATACACTGCTAAAAGCAAAGAAAGAGTTACTATTTTTGGAAAATAAATATTTCCCAAACAATCACACAACTAACTTAATCTTCCCCATACTTAAAATCTAAAACCACAAAAATGTATATTTGAGATATGTAAGTTCTTGTAAACTCACTGTAAAGTTTACCACACAGAAGTCAGAGTGTGGAGATTAATTTATGTGTTGTGTTGGAGGAAAGGCATATGGAAAATTGTTTATAGCACAGAAGGTTAGTGAACTCGAGTACGAGCTCAGGTTGCAATTAAATTTGGCTTAGCTTGCATTCACCAAATATCAGCCAATAACAGTCATACCTAAAAAGAACAAAAATGGAAACTGTTTTTACATTTTTGTGATGACATTAGAATTGCAGTTATGAAGACACAATCTACTTTAGTATAAAAAAACAAATATGTTAAGGGTCTAGTGACCTGTAGCATGTTGTGAACGAACATGAAATATCAAGTAAACTCCCCTTTAAATCTTTAAAAAAGCTTGTGTAGTGTTTGAGTTATGGTCAATCAAAGTTTCAAGATTTTAGAACACAGCTCAATATCAATAAGTAATTCTTTAAAATGTGTTCTTTAGTTTTAACCTCTTATAAGTTTGATTTCTTCGTTGCTGGTTACCTGCTGCCCTAGGGGTATGATTACCTGTTGCCGTAGGGGCATGATTACCTGTTGCCGTAGGGATATGATTACCTGTTGCCCTCGGTGTATGATTACCTGTTGCCCTCGGTGTATGATTACCTGTTGCCCTCGGGGTATGATTACCTGTTGCCCTAGGGGTATGATTACCTGTTGCCCTAGGGGTATGATTACCTGTTGCCCTAGGGGCATGATCACCTGTTGCCCTAGGGAAATGATTACCTGTTGCCCTCGGGGTATGATTACCTGTTGCCCTCGGGTATGATTACCTGTTGCCCTAGGGAAATGATCACCTGTTGCCCTAGGGTATGATTACCTGTTGCCCTAGGGGCATGATCACCTGTTGGCCTCTGGGTATGATTACCTGTTGCCCTAGGGGTATGATTACCTGTTGCCCTAGGGGTATGATTACCTGTTGCCCACGGGGTATGATCACCTGTTGCCCTAGGGGTATGATTACCTGTTGTCCTAGGGGTATGATTACCTGTTGCCCTCTGGGTATGATTACCTGTTGCCCTAGGGGTATGATTACCTGTTGCCTTCGGTGTATGATTACCTGTTGCCTTCGGTGTATGATTACCTGTTGCCCTAGGGGTATGATTACCTGTTGCCCTAGGGGTATGATTACCTGTTGCCCTAGGGGTATGATTACCTGTTGCCCTAGGGGTATGATTACCTGTTGCCCTAGGGGCATGATCACCTGTTGCCCTAGGGAAATGATTACCTGTTGCCCTAGGGAAATGATTACCTGTTGCCCTAGGGGTATGATTACCTGTTGCCCTAGGGGTATGATTACCTGTTGCCCTCTGGGTAAGATTACCTGTTGCCCTCGGGGTATGATTACCTGTTGCCCTAGGGGTATGATTACCTGTTGCCCTAGGGGTATGATTACCTGTTGCCTTAGGGGTATGATTACCTGTTGCCCTAGGGGTATGATTACCTGTTGCCGTAGGGGTATGATTACCTGTTGCCCTAGGGAAATGATTACCTGTTGCCCTAGGGAAATGATTACCTGTTGCCCTAGGGTATGATTACCTGTTGCCCTAGGGGTATGATTACCTGTTGCCCTCTGGGTAAGATTACCTGTTGCCCTCGGGGTATGATCACCTGTTGCCCTAGGGAAATGATTACCTGTTGCCCTAGGGAAATGATTACCTGTTGCCCTAGGGGTATGATTACCTGTTGCCCTAGGGGTATGATTACCTGTTGCCCTCTGGGTAAGATTACCTGTTGCCCTCGGGGTATGATTACCTGTTGCCTTAGGGGTATGATTACCTGTTGCCCTAGGGGTATGATTACCTGTTGCTGTAGGGGTATGATTACCTGTTGCCCTAGGGAAATGATTACCTGTTGCCCTAGGGAAATGATTACCTGTTGCCCTAGGGGTATGATTACCTGTTGCCCTAGGGGTATGATTACCTGTTGCCCTCTGGGTAAGATTACCTGTTGCCCTCGGGGTATGATTACCTGTTGCCCTAGGGTATGATTACCTGTTGCCCTAGGGGTATGATTACCTGTTGCCCTCGGGGTATGATTACCTGTTGCCCTAGGGGTATGATTACCTGTTGCCCTAGGGGTATGATTACCTGTTGCCTTAGGGGTATGATTACCTGTTGCCATAGGGGTATGATAACCTGTTGCTGTAGGGGTATGATCACCTGTTGCCCTAGGGAAATGATTACCTGTTGCCCTAGGGGTATGATTACCTGTTGCCCTAGGGGTATGATTACCTGTTGCCCTAGGAACATGATCACCTGTTGCCCTAGGGAAATGATTACCTGTTGCCCTAGGGAAATGATTACCTGTTGCCCTCTGGGTATGATTACCTGTTGCCCTAGGGGTATGATTACCTGTTGCCCTAGGGGTATGATTACCTGTTGCCCTAGGGGTATGATTACCTGTTGCCCTAGGGGCATGATTACCTGTTGCCCTAGGGAAATGATTACCTGTTGCCCTAGGGGTATGATTACCTGTTGCCCTCGGGGTATGATTACCTGTTGCCCTCTGGGTAAGATTACCTGTTGCCCTCGGGGTATGATTACCTGTTGCCCTAGGGGTATGATTACCTGTTGCCCTAGGGGTATGATTACCTGTTGCCTTAGGGGTATGATTACCTGTTGCCCTAGGGGTATGATTACCTGTTGCTGTAGGGGTATGATTACCTGTTGCCCTAGGGAAATGATTACCTGTTGCCCTAGGGAAATGATTACCTGTTGCCCTAGGGGTATGATTACCTGTTGCCCTAGGGGTATGATTACCTGTTGCCCTCTGGGTAAGATTACCTGTTGCCCTCGGGGTATGATTACCTGTTGCCCTAGGGGTATGATTACCTGTTGCCTTAGGGGTATGATTACCTGTTGCCCTAGGGGTATGATTACCTGTTGCTGTAGGGGTATGATTACCTGTTGCCCTCGGGTATGATTACCTGTTGCCCTCTGGGTATGATTACCTGTTGCCTTAGGGGTATGATTACCTGTTGCCTTAGGGGTATGATTACCTGTTGCCCTAGGGGTATGATTACCTGTTGCTGTAGGGGTAAGATTACCTGTTGCCCTCGGGGTATGATTACCTGTTGCCCTAGGGGTATGATTACCTGTTGCCTTAGGGGTATGATTACCTGTTGCCCTAGGGGTATGATTACCTGTTGCTGTAGGGGTATGATTACCTGTTGGCCTCTGGGTATGATTACCTGTTGCCCTAGGGGTATGATTACCTGTTGCTGTAGGTGTATGATTACCTGTTGCCCTACGGGTATGATTACCTGTTGCTGTAGGGGTATGATTACCTGTTGCCCTAGGGGTATGATTACCTGTTGCCCTAGGGGTATGATTACCTGTTGCCCTAGGGGTATGATTACCTGTTGCCCTAGGGGTATGATTACCTGTTGCCCTAGGGGCATGATTACCTGTTGCCCTAGGGGTATGATTACCTGTTGCCCTCGGGGTATGATTACCTGTTGCCCTAGGGGCATGATTACCTGTTGCCCTAGGGGTATGATTACCTGTTGCCCTCGGGTATGATTACCTGTTGCCCTCGGGTATGATTACCTGTTGCCCTCGGGTATGATTACCTGTTGCCATAGGGGTATGATTACCTGTTGCCCCTAGGGGTATGATTACCTGTTGCCCTCGGGTATGATTACCTGTTGCCCTCGGGTATGATTACCTGTTGCCCTCGGCATGATTTGATTACCTGTTGCCCTCGGGTATGATTACCTGTTGCCCTCGGGTATGATTACCTGTTGCCCTCGGGTATGATTACCTGTTGCCCTAGGGTATGATTACCTGTTGCCATAGGGGTATGATTACCTGTTGCCCTCGGGGTATGATTACCTGTTGCCCTCGGGGTATGATTACCTGTTGCCCTCGGGGTATGATTACCTGTTGCCCTCGGGGTATGATTACCTGTTGCCATAGGGGTATGATTACCTGCTGCCTTAGGGGTATGATTACCTGCTGCCTGAGGGTATGATTACCTGTTGCCCTCGGGTATGATTACCTGTTGCTGTAGGGGTATGATCACCTGTTGCCTTAGGAGTATGATTACCTGTTACCCTCGGGGTATGATTTCCTGTTGGCCTCTGGGTATAATCACGTTTTAAAATGTCCGGATGGAGTCAGATATTGACCCTCAAAATACATTTTAGAGAGGAATGAAAAACAAAGGATTTACACTATACGATCGAAGACGTGTTCATGATAGGGCTAAAACGGTATGATAAAAATATGATAAAAAGGTATGATAAGGCTAAAACATTGAAAATGCTGTAAAATGGTCAGTTAACTTATTTTGATGTGAGTTTTGCAGTACAGTAATAATGGTTCATTCTATATTTTGAATTATTTGAAGACGCGGTTTTGTCTCCAAAAATTGCAATGATGTCAGTAAGTACTGGAGCAGTAATTACACATGTTATCAAAAATTGACTAGGGCCTACATCTTACTTACAATTGTTCAAAAATTGAGAGAAGTTTATATATTGTATGTATGAAGATTAGGTACATGCACATGATTGGTATGTACTGTATGTGTGGTAACATGACACAGCCGAGTTGAACAGAGCTGTAAAAATTCATTGTTAGTTTAATCATTGAGCTACATGTATGAACTGAAATTAACTCAGTTAATTGCTCCATGGTTGAACTCAAGGTGAGAGAAAAAATGAAGAAACTGTTGACTTGATGATATTCAAATTCATTATACTTATCCACTTGGCCACATCAACACTTATTATCAATATAGTGTGAAATATGATCAAAAGAGGTGCATATAACAAGAACCAATCAAAAACTTTTGTATAACTGAATGTCTTTTTGCTGAAATTGCACCTTTAAACTCAAGTTGCCTCTAGATGTCATAAGACTTCATCTTTGCCATGTAGATTTGCAGTACTGAGGCCCTCTGGGAGCAAATCTTCCACACCCACTGTGATACAGTTACGGAGGAGATGATGTCACTCTCGCAAGAGCTTGGATGGAAGCAGATGTTCTTCACAATAAACTGCAACTCCAGGTATGTAGTAGTTTGATGGAGGTTATGTTTTTGCCTGTGTTTGTCTGTTTGTTGTTTGTCATCAACATACCTCAAGAACGGATTATTGGATGTTGATAACAAATTTGGTGCGTTATTTTGTTCCTGCTTCAGGAAGACGTGATTGACATTTGGGACATATTGGAATGGGAGGGGGAAAGAAATTAAGGGGTGGGATGTTTTGGGTGAATTGTCTGTCTTCAACATATCTCAAGAAGTAATGATGATATTGATTCAGTCTGGTTTGGAATGGAGGAAGGAAGAAAGGGGGGGGGGGGGTGAAGCAGAAATGGATGGATATTCTGTTTAAGGGTGAGATCTCTCCAGACTTTATAGTTGAAACTTCCAATGGAATGTGCCTAACAATGAATTCATTTCCTGAAAAGAAATATAAAATAATCAATTTTCTGGATTCGAAAATCAAGATTTGAAAAAGATTGAAAACAATCAGCTTGTTGCATGAAAGGAAAATGATGGAATATGAATCTTGCCTGAATGGAAGTCAAACAATGAATGCTTGGCCTGAATAAAACTGAAATTAATAAAATCAATGATCAGAGGGTAGATCCTGAAGTGTTTAGAATGCAAATGACAATAATACAGATCAAAAGTGAGAAAGAGATTGTTTGTGGATATAAGTTGATGGGCCCAGGATTGCTGAGGTGGAATATATTTGGGATGGGGAATGAACAGGGATGGAGGTATGCCCTCTACACAATGCTAAAATTCTAGTTCCCTCTGTTTTAGCCATCATAGTTGAAGATGAGAGGCTTTGTGCTCATCCATGTTGGTTTGTACCTTTGTCTTATGGCTCTGATGGTATAGCATAGTTTACCAAGGGTGTTCAAAACACAGGTGGTGTTTTAGGGAACTTTTTAGAAAGGGTTTTTTCACAAATTTCTCTAAATATTATACTGCTATAACTATACTTCCTGAAAGGCATCTGCTTTGGTCATTCCTTTCTCACCCACTCCTACCTCCTTTCTGGCTCTCCTACATCTCTCTGCCCTACTTGTAACACTGATCTCTCGATCTTCTTAACCTGTTCCCTTATACCTGAACTCCAGATCTCTCCTCTCCCTCTTCACTTCCATTTCTGATCTTTTCAAGAACAATCCCTCCTCCAATCATCACCTTCCTCCTCAACAGCAACTTATTTTATCTGATCTAATCCTTACCACACTCCCCCCCCCCCCTTCCTTTTCTATCCTGCCATCGTATCCTTCCTCCCCTTACATCTATTCGCTCCTTCATTATTCATACCGTCCTAACTCTTGCACCTTAAATTCTAACACTCTCTTAGCACATTTGACTTTGACTGTTGCGGTGCCGTTAAACATCCACAAACAACAAGAACTTAGTGAAAGCAAGATTTTGAACTTTTCACTTGTGTGCATAAGTTTCAAGTCAATCATGCAAATATTATGAAAATAAGGTCTCTATTTTGCATTATTTGGTATCATAAAACTGTCATCTTTATGATTGTTTGCTCTTTTGTGGCTAATGACAATGTGTTTTGTGATGTAATTTCTGAATTGTTGAAAAAATTTCTTTTAATTGATATATTTAAGCAGGAAAAGTATGAATATGGAAATTTTACAATTTTTAACCTTTGAGAATTTTATCTTTTAATTAAATAATGCATACACACAACATATTATTTCAAATGCACACACAAAACAATGTGACATTTCTGGAATCTGAAGTAGGACACTGTTGATTTGACCTGTTCTGGCATACCTGTGCCTCTTCTCCTCGGCTTGAACATTGGTGTCCTTCCTCCAGCTTGCCATCTGCCTGATGTTGTTAAAATTTTCCTGGAAAACATATTGTTCTTCAGTAGCAGCATAGATCACCATTATTCTTGTTTATGCACAGATACAATGATTTTAAAAATGTTGATTTTGAGCTCATCGCTTATTTCTTGGGGAAGATTATGAGAGCTTTTTTGTTTATTCCATTATACCACTACAAAGACAATTCCATTGCATATATATGGGGGTGAAGAAAGTTTGCAATTCTAATTTTCTGATGTTGACTTAAAGATTTTTTAAATAAAAGTTCCAAAATGCCCCAAAATTGCAACTTTTACACATTTTACCCAAAATGAAGAATAATGGCTAGGTACAAGTATGAACAAAATTTGATTAGATTTGAACAATTTGACTTGTTTAAATAATTTTGAGCAAATAGGAAGTGTTGTATTAATTTTTTTGAAGAACAAATTGTTTTGATTTATTATCCCCTAGCCAACGAAGATGGTGAAGAGGGAAATGGAGGATGGTAGGTGGATGGGGATGGAGGTGAATGGGGATGGTAGGTGAATGGGGATGGTTGATGAATGGGGATGGTAGGTGAATGGGGATGGTAGGTGAATGGGGATGGTGAATGGGGTTTAGGTGGGGGATGGTAGATGAATGGGGATGGTTAGGTGAATAGGGGATGGTAGGTTGATAGAGGTGGGGGAACAGGAGTTAGAAGTAAGAATGTTGGGTGGAAGATGGCATACAGATTTTTTATTACTGAAATTGATGTTTTGGAGAACCTTCCCACACCTGTTACCAGTTTCTGGAATGATGTCATAGATTCTTGGAATATTTTTGATAGCAGAACTCAGCAGAATCATTGATGATAGAAACAAATGTACAAATGTTAGTTTCAACCAATCTGGGATAACCTACACAAATTTGTTATTGAGAAGAGCATTGTTTACTGAAGAATGGATTGCGAATGGAATTCTATTCATAAATGACCATGAATGCAGATGGTTCTATTGCAGATAGAATGCAGAATGCAGATGGCTCTATTCATAAATGCAGATGGTTCTTTTGATGTCTTACACCCATTTTACCAAGACTTACAATGTATATGCATACTCTTTTCAATTTATGTCTATTAAGACTAACATTTTCAACAGTTTTTATACTTTTATAGATATAGACAGAATGAACAAATCATGCATGCCTATTATACCGTATCAGATCTCCCTTTTAAAACAAAATTGTAAAGGTTGTAAACTGTATCGTAACATTTTTGATGATCAACAAAGTTATTCATTTATTGCCTGTGATAAATGGGAATTAAATATTGAAAATGTTTTAAGCGATGAAGATTGGAAAACATTAACATAGCTTCTTTCAAAATTACCACCGATTCAAAACTTAAGACTTTTCAATATGAAGTTAAGATATGTGACTAGGGCCTCGGGCCCGGAGTACTTTGCAAATAAATTGAATTGAATTGAATAATAGAATAATAAAATTGCTTCAGATGTAAGAGGTTGGAAAATGTTGTTTTTCTTGTTTTGATTGTATCATACCAAAAGTGTGTGATTTTAGCATATTTAGCTTTTTACTTGCATGTTGCTTCTTCGTGTGGGCTTTGAAATAAGTATTCCTTCTTGCCTATTGTTTGCCATTTGTGTTTTCTCAAGTTTGCAAATAATGTGCTGCAAGTGTATTTTTTAGGCTCTATGCCATTTTCAAACTGAAATTAACATTATTTTCCATCTTCTTCTGTTGATTGCTAATTTTCATTTGTTAAGACTTCAAAATTCTGACTCCAATGATACTACCTGGTCCCTTTAGCTTACTCATTATTACTTTAATGAAAACTTTATTCTGATCCTGTGTTTTGATACATTTCTCAGTTTAGACTTCCCTTGGTGTGTTCAGTTACATCTAAGGTGGTGATTTTCTCTCTTCTTGTTTTTATTTGGTAACCCTGGTTATTTCTCCTTCCTGTTTTCATCTGCCAATCAAAGTCTGGACAGTGTTTTCGTCTGGAAAGAAGAAGGTTTTCCTTTGTTTTAGAGTATTATGGGATAGCCAAATGTATGCATAGGCCACATGTTCTAGTCAGAAGTAATTTTAGATTTGAGGAGACACTTTCAGGAGGCTGGTTTAGTGCAGTTGTGTAACAATGTAGCTGAGAATTATCTTTGGAAAAACTACATAATGTATATACATCTTGAGCTGTAGAAAATATAATTTAGTTTTGATGCAACACAAATATTACTCTCTTGTTTTGTCCTATTTTGTGATTATGTTATCACTTCATCTTCTTTGAATGTGTGATCATTCCTTGACTGAAGATTCCTTGGCTGTGTGAAGATTCCTTGGCTGTGTGAAGATTCCTTGACTGAAGATTCCTTGGCTGTGTGAACATTCCTTGGCTGTGTGAACATTCCTTGGCTGTGTGAACATTTCTTGGCTGTGTGAACATTCCTTGGCTGTGTGAAGATTCCTTGGCTGTGTGAAGATTCCTTGGCTGTGTAAACATTCGTTGGCTGTGTGAAGATTCCTTGGCTGTGTGAAGATTCCTTGGCTGTGTGAAGATTCCCTGGCTGTATGAAGATTCCTTGGCTGTGTGAAGATTCCTTGGCTGTGTGAAGATTCCTTGGCTGTGCGAAGATTCCTTGGCTGTGTAACGATTCCTTGGCTGTGCGAACATTCCTTGGCTGTGCGAACGTTCCTTGGCTGTGCGAACGTTCCTTGGCTGTGCGAACGTTCCTTGGCTGTGCGAACGGTCCTTGGCTGTGTGAACGGTCCTTGGCTGTGTGAACGGTCCTTGGCTGTGTGAACGTTCCTTGGCTGTGTGAACGGTCCTTGGCTGTGTGAACGTTCCTTGGCTGTGTGAACGGTCCTTGGCTGTGTGAACGGTCCTTGGCTGTGTGAACGTTCCTTGGCTGTGTGAACGTTCCTTGGCTGTGTGAACGTTCCTTGGCTGTGTGAACGCCTTGGCTGTGAGAACGTTCCTTGGCTGTGCGAACGTTCCTTGGCTGTGTGAACGTTCCTTGGCTGTGTGAACGTTCCTTGGCTGTGTGAACGTTCCTTGGCTGTGTGAACGTTCCTTGGCTGTGTGAACGTTCCTTGGCTGTGTGAACGTTCCTTGGCTGTGTGAACGGTCCTTGGCTGTGTGAACGTTCCTTGGCTGTGTGAACGGTCCTTGGCTGTGTGAACGTCCTTGGCTGTGTGAACGGTCCTTGGCTGTGTGAACGTTCCTTGGCTGTGTGAACGTTCCTTGGCTGTGTGAACGTTCCTTGGCTGTGTGAACGTTCCTTGGCTGTGTGAACGTTCCTTGGCTGTGTGAACGCCTTGGCTGTGTGAACGTTCCTTGGCTGTGTGAACGTTCCTTGGCTGTGAACGGTCCTTGGCTGTGTGAACGGTCCTTGGCTGTGTGAACGGTCCTTGGCTGTGTGAACGGTCCTTGGCTGTGTGAACGGTCCTTGGCTGTGTGAACGTTCCTTGGCTGTGTGAACGGTCCTTGGCTGTGTGAACGGTCCTTGGCTGTGTGAACGGTCCTTGGCTGTGTGAACGGTCCTTGGCTGTGTGAACGGTCCTTGGCTGTGTGAACGGTCCTTGGCTGTGTGAACGGTCCTTGGCTGTGTGAACGCCTTGGCTGTGTGAACGTTCCTTGGCTGTGTGAACGGTCCTTGGCTGTGTGAACGTTCCTTGGCTGTGTGAACGGTCCTTGGCTGTGTGAACGTTCCTTGGCTGTGTGAACGTTCCTTGGCTGTGTGAACGCGTTCCTTGGCTGTGTGAACGTTCCTTGGCTGTGTGAACGCCTTGGCTGTGTGAACGTTCCTTGGCTGTGTGAACGGTCCTTGGCTGTGTGAACGGTCCTTGGCTGTGTGAACGGTCCTTGGCTGTGTGAACGGTCCTTGGCTGTGTGAACGCCTTGGCTGTGTGAACGGTCCTTGGCTGTGTGAACGGTCCTTGGCTGTGTGAACGGTCCTCGGCTGTGTGAACGGTCCTCGGCTGTGTGAACGTTCCTCGGCTGTGTGAACGTTCCTCGGCTGTGTGAACGTTCCTCGGCTGTGTGAACGGTCCTCGGCTGTGTGAACGGTCCTCGGCTGTGTGAACGGTCCTTGGCTGTGTGAACGGTCCTTGGCTGTGTGAACGGTCCTTGGCTGTGTGAACGGTCCTTGGTTATGTTTTAGCCTGACTACACATGTTTTTGTTCTAGTAATTCTAAGCTTCATACATTTTCAAAAGAAGGCAACTAGTTTGGACGGTTAAAAGGTCATTTTGTTTTTGTAGAGTATAGTAGTTAATACTCGTCTGTGATAACAGCAATTGGTGCATATGATATCTCAAGAACTGTACAGTGGAATAATGTCATATGGGGTACTTAAAAAGATGTTTGGTAGCAGGATATCTCAAAATGTTTTAAGACAGCTGAAAATCATCTCCTTCCTACACCATTCCTGCTACTATAAATATATCTAACTTATCTTATCCTTAACTTCTCCAAACTTATACCTAACTACTACACGCTACCTGCCTTCTCCATACTCTTTTCATCTTTGACATAACCTAATCTCTCGGCACAATTTGACCATCAAACCTCACCAAACAAGCAAACATGAAGAGAGCTTAATGGAATTTGTGGAGCCTAGTGCTTGCTCATATGAGATAAAGATCAATTAAGTAAATCGGGGAAGATTCAGGTAGTAAAAAGTTTGGAATTTGTCTGTTTATAAATAACTTAAAGTTGAATCCATACTTGGGTCATGATGTTCTTATCCCAAGGTTTTTTGGCGGAAACGGATCCAGAGCACATGGCTCCTCTGGACAGGCACTAGTTCATCGCACTTCATAGTGCTGCAGGTACCTATTTACAACTGAGTGGATAGGGGAAAATAAGAGGAAAGTGTTTTGCTCAAGGACATGACGTAGAGCTCAAGACTGGAATTGAACCCAGAACCTTTCACTTGGGCGCATGGCACCTTAACCACTGAGCCAATGCACCTCTTTTTGTTAGTAGACTATTTTAAGCAGTGTGGATGTACCTATAAATTTGAATAGCTAAAACTGTAAGTTAAAAATCTGTTTTCAGATATTAGAAATGGCTACTCAAAATTGGAACCATTTTCATTGGCAATCAAATATAAAGGTTACATAAGATCTATAACAGACTTTCATACCTAGAATTCAAGGTCTTTCTTTGTAAGAAGTACAATGTATATGGATATATCTCTGTAGCAATGTGAGGAATTTTGTACAAAGAATGTTGCAAGATATTTTTCTTTAAATTTCTATTTTCCCGTTTTTCAGGTTAAGCTAAGAAGACATCAGCAGAGACGATCCTCCCCAGACATCGGCTTGAAACAGAGGGGGTCAACTCCAGATGGCAGCACATTCCTGACAGATGATTTTTCAACGCCAGAAACAAGGTGATGGGTGGGACAGGTGTGGAGATGAGATCCATTTGAGACACTGTTGTTTTGTGGAGGAGGTGGAAGATGGAATTCTTCTTGTGGTTGTCTTGTTAAAGGTCATAACTTAAGATTGAAACTATAATATTTTGAGTTTCTCTGAATTTTAGAAAGCAATGATTTAACATTTTGTTCAATGAGACTCAAAATTAAGAATGTTTTTTCTGCTAGAGGAAGTTAAAGTAGGAATATCTTTTACAAAAGTTTTTGTCCAAGAAACTCAAGAATATGAGAAAATTTTCATATGTTTTGTAGCAGAGAGTACATTGAGTGTTAAGGAGTCATGCTTGTATGCGACAGGTACAGATGGCAGCACATTCCTGACAGATGATTTTTCAACGCCAGAAACATAAGGTGATGGGTGGGACAGGTGTGGAGATGAGATCCATTTGAGACACTGTTGTTTTGTGGAGGAGGTGGAAGATGGAATTCTTCTTGTGGTTGTCTTGTTAAAGGTCATAACTTAAGATTGAAACTATAATATTTTGAGTTTCTCTGAATTTTAGAAAGCAATGATTTAACGTTTTGTTCAATGAGACTCAAAATTAAGAATGTTTTTTCTGCTAGAGGAAGTTAAAGTAGGAATATCTTTTACAAAAGTTTTTGTCCAAGAAACTCAAGAATATGAGAAAATTTTCATATGTTTTGTAGCAGAGAGTACATTGAGTGTTAAGGAGTCATGCTTGTATGCGACAGGTACAGAGTTGATTCCAGTAGCGAGTGCGGCATTATGCTCCTTGAGCAAGGCACTTTACTCTACTTGCTTCAGTCCACTCAGCTGTAAAATCAGCACCAGCACTCCTGGGGAGTTAATTTGCAATGGAACTGGAGTCCTGTCTAGGGGGAGTTATGTACTCTTATCCACTTGCTCCATCGAAACCAGGAAAAAGCACTGGCCCTATGAGCCTAGTGGCTCAAATGGATTTAGCTTTAGTACAAGAGAATAATACAAAATATTCTTCACTATGCACTGTAGCTCTTGATACATTTTAAAATTCTATTATTTGCATCACTTTCATCAACTTGAGAAGGTTTGTTAATGGTGCTTGTAATTAGCCACCCTATCCAGGGCCATAATTCTTGGAGGGCAGGGGGACTTATTCCCTCCCCACATCTGGCAGAATGTACACATGTTTTAAAAAACACTACCCCTGCTTTGTGGAGGAAAAGTATGGCCTTATGTCCAGCATTTTTTTAAGGAGAATTACGGCCCTGACCCTATGTGCCTTTCCAAATAAGGCATGAAATAATAATTTATAATGAATAGTGAGTGGGTCGTTTACATAGTAATTCAGTTGCATCGGCAGTGAACACTTTTATAACAAGTAGTCCCTGACATCGTCCAGTCCAAGGTACTATGAGTCCCTGACACTGCCCAGTCTAAGGGACTCTGAGTCCCTGACACTGTCTAGTCTAAGGGACTATGAGTCCCTGACACTGTCCAGTCTAAGGGACTATGAGTCCCTGACATCGTCCAGTCCAAGGTACTATGAGTCCCTGACACTGTCCAGTTAAAAGGACTATGAGTCCCTGACACTGCCCAGTCTAAGGGACTAAACTGTCTAGTCTAAGGGACTATGAGTCCCTGACACTGTCTAGTCTAAGGGACAGTCCCTGACATTGCACAGTCCAAGGGACTATGAGTCCCTGACACTGTTTAGTCTAAGGGACAGTCCCTGACACTGCCCAGTCAAATGGACTACGAGTCCCTGACACTGTCCAGTCCAAGGACTGTGAGTCCTTGACACTGTCCAGTCCAAGGGACTGTAAGTCCTTGACACTGTCCAGTCCAAGGACTGTGAGTCCTTGACACTGTCCAGTCCAAGGACTGTGAGTCCTTGACACTGTCCAGTTTAAGGGACTGTGAGTCCTTGACACTGTCCAGTCCAAGGACTGTGAGTCCTTGACACTGTCCAGTTTAAGGGACTGTGAGTCCTTGACACTGTCCAGTCCAAGGACTGTGAGTCCTTGACACTGTCCAGTCCAAGGACTGTAAGTCCTTGACACTGTCCAGTCCAAGGACTGTGAGTCCTTGACACTGTCCAGTCCAAGGGACTGTGAGTCCTTGACACTGTCCAGTCCAAGGGACTGTGAGTCCTTGACACTGTCCAGTTCAAGGGACTGTGAGTCCTTGACACTGTCCAGTTCAAGGGACTGTGAGTCCTTGACACTGTCCAGTCCAAGGGACTGTGAGTCCTTGACACTGTCCAGTCTAAGGAACTGTGAGTCCTTGACACTGTCCAGTCCAAGGGACTGTGAGTCCTTGACACTGTCCAGTCCAAGGGACTGTGAGTCCTTGACACTGTCCAGTCCAAGGGACTGTGAGTCCTTGACACTGTCCAGTTCAAGGGACTGTGAGTCCTTGACACTGTCCAGTCCAAGGACTGTGAGTCCTTGACACTGTCCAGTCCAAGGACTGTGAGTCCTTGACACTGTCCAGTCTAAGGACTGTGAGCCCTTGACACTGTCCAGTTCAAGAGACTATGTGGTCCAATCCATGTCTAACAGGTTTGGGGCAGGTTATAGTTTTGTCAGAATTATTTTTTTTTTTTCATTTGTGCAGTATTTTCAGAAATGTACAGGCAAATAGGTGTGAAGAACTTTTTTATTTATTTTTGATTATGTTTGGGCCCTTGTAGTCCTTGCCCAGATTTTTGTCAAAATTTTGGGTGTTCAGAACCCAACAAGGTGAAAAAGAGTTACCCAAAATATCCCCTGTTTCTTCTATAAAAAACACAAATTCTCATCATTAACAAAGTAAGAGGATGTATATAGTTTTCCAAAAAATACAATTACAAAACTTTATTAGAGTATTTGGTCATCTGGGCATTTAAACAAAGTTATCTTTTGACGCATGCTAAATAACCATTAAGGGTTTCTGATTTTGCTATAAATACGCAGTTATTTCCTTTTAATCAGGTGAATCAAATATTTTGAAAACTTTGGCATATGTTGATCTTAATATTCTTAAAAATATTACTTCAAACTTTGATCCATAGGCAGCAGGGAAATAAAGAATATTCTTGGCCAATGTTGGCCTTTTAAACGTTAGCGTCAATGGAGAGTGGATTTTGTTTTCACCGACAACTCAATTGCGCACACATTGTGACGTCTGAACTGAATACACTAATTAACCACTGGTTTTTCAACTACTAATTGTGTGATTTTATTCATTCCATTTCCTTTCATTTAGACTCAAATGAGTGGAGAGGGGGGTGGGGTGGGTGAAGAGGGCAGGGGAATACAACTATGCATCAAATACACCTAACATATGTATTCCATTAGGAGACACCATTTGCATCAGGAAAAAGTGTTTTCTTTAAAACCCAATTTGAAGAAGGTAACAAGAAAGTGTGTATAGAGGATTCCATCATGTGACTTTAACTCAACTGAAAGACATTTTGTTGGGAAAAAGCATTGTTGCATTTCAGCATCTTCATTCACAGCAAGATTCCGGCATAATTATCGTATATAACATGCAAAGGAAAATAGGTCTATTATAAATATGAAAAATATAACCTGCTAATATGACATTATAAAGGTAAACACTTTAAAAAAATATTTTTTTTTTAAAAATGAGACTGAAATAATCCTCTATATGTGAAGATATCTTCATTGTGCTCCATTGTTTTATTTTTGTTTATAGCTTTCCTTTTATTTTTTATGTACTCAAATTCCACTTTGTATATACCTTTGCAGAGTTCATACCTTTTGCAGAGTTTTATACCTTTTGCAGAGCTTATCTTCATATATTTCTATACCTTGATTTCATTGCAGTATGATTCATTCTTAAAGATTATATATTTTATTATATATAAATTGCTTATATTTGTTTACTATTTGCTGTGTACTTATCTGAGAAAATGATTTGTTAAGTTGAAGTTGTATTGTTTGTGAAAGGATATTTGATGTATTATTTGGACCAAGAATTTGCATCAGATGCATCAGTATGTTTTAGACTTTGCACTGTGTATCAATCAATGGATGAAACAGCATTTATGAAAGCCTGTGTACTAATGGCTAGTATTAATTTTAAAGAAACAGGTCATTGCTTCAAAATGTTTGTAAAAACAATCCATGCTAAATTCTTCACACAAACCTTACCTAATATTTTGAGGGCTCTAATAAAATGAACTCAAATGACCTTTCTGGCTTTCTCATGGTCTGAGTATAAAAGTCAGTATGCATTCTAAAAGTTTTGCAATAATTATCCGTCCAATTTTTGTATATTTTCTAATATAATATAGACATGCTTTACCACCAAGCTTTCTTCAAAAGTGACATGTTACTTAATTTGTGACATGGTACCATGCCGAAAAGTTTCTTTTACAGCTTTCCATACCCGACACCGGACTTCATATAAAAAGTCTGGTATAATGGTATCCCAACCCGACTTCTGGTATCCCGTGCTTGTTTACACTCATAACTCTACGCAGAGCACTGTGGAAGGCACCTTCGGGCTATCCAATTATCATTGTACTGTGCATTGCATGTGAACAGTTGTATAGTGTGAACATGCGGTCAACGTTAATGTGAGTGAGGATGATGAGCAAGGGATTGGATTGCATACTGGTCTGGCAATCAGGTGGTGGCTTGTAGTGTGAAATTGGCAGTCTGGATGCTTCAGGCAATTTTGACCAATTCACCTATAGAAAGGAATTTTTAATGACTATAGTGATGTGTTACTAAAATAGTAATATGTTACTAAAATAGTAATTTGTTACTAAAGTGATATGTTACTAAATAGTGATATGTTGCCAAAATAGTGTTGTGTTACTAAAGTGATATGTTAATAAAATAATATATGTTACTTAAGTGATGTTTCCAATTGATTCAATGTCTTTAATTGAAAAATATTTTGTATAGTTTATAGTAAACCACAAAATGTGTCAAATCCATTATGATGCTCTCAACTCTAATTGTGGTGCTTAACCTTCCGGTGGTGACGGATGAGCTGTGATTCCCTGGTTGGAACACCAGTTTGTGATGCATAGTTGGAACATGAGTTGTGTTTCTTGTGGTAGGGACACCAGTTGTGATCCCCTGGTAGGGACACCAGTTATGATCCCCTGGTAGGAAACATTAGTTGTGATCCCCTGGTAAAAACATTAGTTGTAATCACCTGGTAGGAAGATGAACTGTGATCCCCTGGTAGGAACACCAGCTGTGATCCCCTAGTAGAACATTAGTTGTGATCCCTGGTAAGAACACCAGTTGTGATCCCTGGTAGAATCACCAGTTGTGATCCCCTGGTGGGAACACCAGCTGTGATCATCTGGTAGGAAAATTAGTTGTGATCTTGTGATGGGAACACCAGCTGTAACCACTGGTAGGAACATTAGTTGTGATCCGCTGGTAGGAACACCAGCTGTAAACCCTGGTAGGAAAATTAGTTGTGATACCGTGGTGGGAAAATCCAGTTGTAATCCCCTGGTAGGAGCATCAGCTGTGATTCCCTGGTAGGAACATTAGTTGTGAACCCTGGATAGGAACACCAGTTGTGATCCCCTGGTAGAAACATTATTTGTGATTTCATGGTGGGAACACCAGTTGTGATCCCCTGGTTGGAACACCAGTTGTGATCCCCTGGTAGGAGCATCAGCTGTGATTCCCTGGTAGGAACATTAGTTGTGAACCCTGTAGGAACACCACTTGTGATCCCCTGGTAGGAAACATTAGTTGTGATCCGTGGTGGGAACACCAGTTGTGATCCTCTGGTTGGAACACCAGTTATGATCCCCTGGTTGGAACACCAGTTGTGATCCCCTGGTAGGAGCATCAGCTGTGATGCCCTGGTAGGAACATTAGTTGTAAACCCTGTTAGGAACACCAGTTTTGATCCCCTGGTAGAAACATTAGTTGTGATCCCATGGTTGGAACACCAGTTGTGATGCCCTGGTAGGAGCATCAGCTGTGATCTCTTTGATCTCTTGTTAGGAACATTAGTTGTGAACCATGGTAGAAACACCAGTTGTGATACCCTGGTAGAAACATTAGTTGTGATTCCATGGTGGGAACACCAGTTGTGATCCCCTGGTTGGAACACCAGTTGTGATCCCGTGGTTTGAACACCAGTTGTAATTCCCTGGTTGAAACACCAGTTGTGATTCCCTGGTAGGAGCATCAGCTGTGAACCCTTGTTAGGACCATTAGCTGTGAACCATGGTGGGAGTACCAGTTGTGATCCTCTGGTTGGGACACCACTTGTTATCCCCTGGTAGGAGCATCAGCTGTCCCCTGGCAGGAACATTAGTTGTGAACCCTGGTAGGAACACCAGTTATGATCCCCTGGTAGAAACATTAGTTGTGATTCCATGGTGGGAACTCCAGTTGTGATCCCCTGGTAGAAACAGTAGTTGTGATTCCATGGTGGGAGTACCAGTTGTGATCCTCTGGTTGGAACACCAGTTGTGATCCTCTGGTTAAAACACTAGTTCACTACAGCTTACCTTTGCACTGGTCAGATTTAACAACTATTGCACCAAAAGGTAACATTGGTGAGCAACAAAGACCTAACAAGTAATTATAATTTCAATTTTAAGTTTTTGAATTTTCAGTGTTAATCATTAATCAATATATGAAAATTTTGATGTCATTTGTTGAATGTATATATATATTGTTTTGTAATCTTTTTCCAAAAAAAATATCATACAGCAGCAGTGTAGTTAAACTTGTTGATTGAGGGCAAACTGACATTGTTGTCCTGGATGAGGAACCTGGCTAAATGATCACTAGTTAGGAATTAAACTTAATTTTGGGAATATGGGGAAAAATTGAAGTTTTATATGCCGATGCTCAGGGAGCGTTCCTATGCAATCCAATGCTAATTTAAAATGGCCAAGTTGAACAAAACACCCTAATTTACGTTTCTCAAAATGATAAAGATTTCATTTATGAAAAGTTTGAAAAATTTACTCAATGTTTAAAATATTTTTAGACAATACTATGACCTTGCCTAAAACGGAGTGAAATAGCATTTTTATTGAAAAGTTGTGCGAAATGTTTTCTCTGTCCACCAGTACTGCTTGTCAACTGGGTATAAAATGAGTAACTGTGTATTCGTGTACTCTTATCGCGTGGGTGTATACAATTAAAATGGGAGGGTACAAAAAGTTTTCACGGGTGCTCATGCATTGGTTATTCATGATGGGCGAAAATATTTGAAATTGAGTCGTGTGCAAGATTGATTTACAAATGTATATCTTATCAATTAATTTGTTTACTCCCAAACGTCTTGCTACTTTCTCTATGTTGGTTTTGCGTAAAGACTAAGCTTTCTCCTTCCTTCATCATGCTTCTCTCTACAACCATATTTAATTCTCCTCTTCCACCTCTACTTTGTTTTTGTTTCACCCATGCACCTCCTCTCACGATCACAGCTTTCTGACTTTTTGTTCTTAATTTCTCTCGTTCTCCCCCTGTTTCTTTTCCTTCCTACCTCTAGAATGATCTGACCTCTCAGGCACAATTTGACCCTCGTTGTCGTGGTGCCGTTAAGCCTTCATAAAACAAACAAACAAATAAGTTTAAGGAGACCAAATACACTTCACAAAAAACACCTTACAGTACTATTGTTTGAGTAACATTATGTTATTTCGGTTTGTGCTCGCTTCATAGATGGAAGCATGCGTATGTTGTTTTAGTTAAACGCATTATCATTTTTTTTAACAAACTTTTTTTTAAAGAGTGAAAACTTGTCTTCCGAATGGATGGCCTATCATAAATTTTCTTCAATGGATTACTAAAGATGGAATTAAAAGTATGTTTTTTATGTATGGTTGATTTTTAGATGAAAGTAAGAAAGATTTCATATCACAGTTTGAGTTGCACTAAATTTTTAGTTAACTTTTTTGGATACGTGTTGTAGCCCTTTGGCTTTTGCTTCAGTGTGTGGTTCGGTTTTTTTCATAACATGTGCGTTCATGTCCTAATCCAGAGGATTAGGTCACTATGTGATTTGGGCATGAAGATTTGTTGAAATATTTTTGGCCTCATACGACCTTTTCAACATGTTCAAATTACACCCATTTACCCATGCAGATAATATGTGAAGTTTTCAATGTGTGTAGTAATTTTGACTGCCCTTTAGGACCATCAGCTGTTATAGTGGTGGCATAGCATGTCCTTAGTTTTATTATTGGATTTGATCCACTTTATTGTTTGTTTGCGGAATGTTTCCAGTTTGTGTTGATGACAATTTTTTTCTTCAAATATGCATTATTTCCTTGAGTAACGTTGACATGAAAGTGTACGAAGTTGAATACAATGAACATATTCTTGAAATATTATTTAAAGTGTTTTTTGCATGTGCATGATGTTATTGATACCCCCCCCCCCCCCTCCCCTTTCCCCCTCTTTTTCCTCCTCATCTTCTGGGGGAAAACAATACCGATATACACAGTCAGAATGGGATCCTTTATAGGCTGTACCCTTAAATGACCAGAGAGGGCCCATGCAGGGATACAGAAGTATCAGTCAGAATATAAGTGATTGTTGCATATAAATTAGACGTACTAGTACCAGATTAAGTTACAATCTGCATAATTGAATGTGCCCTGTGAGTGTAAGATCACTAAGGGTGAGGCGTGGAGCATTGTACCCTTATGCCATGAGTCTAACACTGCATTTATATGTATTTGATTGGGGGATGGGGCCTCAGGTGAAAAGATGTAATCAGGCATGAACATAAAACACCTTTAAAACAAATTCTTGAAGCTTTTATCAGTCAATGAAATACATGATGAATAATAAAGCTTAGATATACTCAGGTAATCCATTGAAAACATTGCTGATTGGCATACAAAAAAAACAACACCATTATGATGAGAATTAGTGAAATTACAGGGTGAGTAAACCCTATGAGCCTGAGCAAATTTGCCACTAAAGGGTAACATTGTGGATACATATAAAAAC
Organism: Chiridota heheva; assembly: GCA_020152595.1. Taxonomy (NCBI): domain Eukaryota; kingdom Metazoa; phylum Echinodermata; class Holothuroidea; order Apodida; family Chiridotidae; genus Chiridota; species Chiridota heheva. The sequence continues at coordinate 1,835,119 of JAIGNY010000132.1, forward strand.
AGGCCCCAACGCCATTTTCTACAAGGGCTTTAAAGCCATTTTCTACAAGGGCCCCAATGCCATTTCCACACAGTCCCAAATGCCTGACTTTCATCAGAGTGATCAAAAGAATTAAAGGAACTTCTTAAACTTTGATAAAAACATATTTTTTAATTTTCAGATAAACTGGTCTTAAATGTATTATAGACATTAAAGCAGTGATGGCGGACCCACATGGTACACTGGCCTCCTTACCACAGAGTAAGGGGTGAAAGTGAGAAGGTGATGTTACCCCGGAGTAAGGGGTGGAAGGGGGAAGGTGGTGTTGCCCCAGAGTAAGGGGGAAGGTGGTGCTACCCCAGAGTAAGGGAGAAGGTGGTTTTACTCGAAAGTAAGGTGTGGAAGGGAGTTACCCCAGAGTACGAAGGAAGGTGGTGTTACTCCAGAGGAAAGGGGTGGAAGGGGGAAGTTGATGTTACCCCCAAAGTAAGGGATAGAAGGTGGTGTTACCCCAAAGTAAGGGGAAGGTGGTGTTACCCCAGAGTAATGGGTGGAAGGTGGTGTTACCTTAGAGTAAGGGGTGGAAAGGGGAAGGTGGTGGTGTTACCCCAGAGTAAGGGGTGGAAGGGGGAAGGTGGAATTACCCCAGAGTAAGGGGTGGAAGGGGGAAGGTGGTGTTACCCCAGAGTAAGGGGTGGAAGGGAAAGGTGGAATTACCCCAGAGTAAGGGGTGGAAGGGGATATGTGGTGTTACCCTAGAGTAAGGGGTGGCAGGGGGAAGTTGGTGTTACCCCAGAGTAAGGGGTGGAGGGGGAAGGTGGTGTTACCCCAAAGTAAGGGTGGAAGGGGGGGTTGGAAGGGGGAAGGTGGAAGGTTGTTACCCCAGAGTAAGGGGTGGAAAGGGAAAGGTGGAATTACCCCAGAGTAAGGGGTGGAAGGGGATATGTGGTGTTACCCCAGAGTAAGGGGTGGCAGGGGGAAGGTGGTGTTACCCCAGAGTAAGGGGTGGAAGGGGAAGGTGTGTTAAGGGGAAGGTGTTGTGTTACCCCAGAGTAAGGGGTGGAAGGGGAAGGTGGTGTTACCCCAGAGGAAGGGGGAAGGTGGTGTTATCCAGAGGAAAGGGGAAGGTGGTGTTACCCCAGAGTAAGAGAGGAAGGTGGTGTTACCTTAGAGTAAGGGGGAATGTGGTGTTACCTCAGAGTAAGAGGGAAGGTGGTGTTACCCCAGAGGAACGGGTGGAAGGTGGTGTAACCCCAGAGGTATGGGGAAGGTGGTGTTACCCGTGTAACCCCAAAGAAAGAGGGGAATAGGGGGTGCTACCCCAGAAGAATGGGGTAGGTGGGGTTACCCTAGAGGAGGGGGGAAGGCGGTTTTACCCCAGAGTAAGGTGGTGTTACCCTCAGGGGAAGGTGGTGTTACCCCAAGAGGAAGGGGGGAAGGTGGTGTTACCACAGAGGAAGGGGAAAGGTGGTGTTACCCAAGAGTAAGGGGGAATGTGGTGTTACCTCAGAGGAAGGATGGTGTTACCCCAGAGTAAGGGGTGGTGTTACCCCAGAGTAAGGGGTGGTGTTACACTAGAGTAAGGGTGGAAGGGGAAGGTGGAATTACCCCAGAGTAAAGGGGTGGAAGGGGGAAGGTGGTGTTACCCCAAAGTAAGGGGTGGAAGGGGAAAGGTGGAATTACCCCAGAGTAAGGGGTGGAAGGGGATATGTGGTGTTACCCCAGAGTAAGGGGTGGCAGGGGAAGGTGGTGTTACCCCAGAGTAAGGGGTGGAAGGGGGAAGGTGGTGTTACTCCAGAGTAAGGGGTGGAAGGGGGAAGGTTGTGTTACCCCAGAGTAAGGGGTGGAAGGGGAAGGTGGTGTTACCCCAGAGGAAGGAGAAAGGTGGTGTTATCCAGAGGAAAGGGGGAAGGTGGTGTTACCCCAGAGTAAGAGGGGAAGGTGGTGTTACCTTAGAGTAGGGGGAATGTGGTGTTACCTCAGAGTAAGAGGGAAGGTGGTGTTACCCCAGAACGGGTGGAAGGTGGTGTAACCCCAGAGGTAGGGGGAAAGTGGTGTTACCCGTGCTACCCCAGAGGAATAGGGGGTGCTACCCCAGAGGAATGGGGTAGGTGGGGTTACCCTAGAGGTAGGGGGGAAGGCGGTGTTACCCCAGAGTAAGGTGGTGTTACCCTCAGAGTAAGGGGGGAAGGTGGTGTTACCCCAGAGGAAGGGGGAAGGTGGTGTTACCACAGAGGAAGGGGAAAGGTGGTGTTACCTCAGAGGTAGGGGGAAGGTGGTGTAACCCCAGAGGTAGGGGAAAGGTGGTGTTACCCGTGTTACCCCAAAGAAAAAGGGGAATAGGGGGTGCTACCCCAGAAGAATGGGGTAGGTGGGGCTACCCTAGAGGTAGGGGAGGAAGGGGGAAGGCGGTGTTACCCCAGAGTAAGGTGGTGTTACCCTCAGAGTAAGGGGGGAAAGTGGTGTTACCCCAAGAGGAAGGGTGGAAGGTGGTGTTACCACAGAGAAAGGGGAAAGGTGGTTTTACCCAAGAGTAAGGGGGAATGTGGTGTTACCTCAGAGTAAGGGGTGGTGTTACCCCAGAGTAAGGGCTGGAAGGGGGAAGGTGGAATTACCCCAGAGTAAGGGGTGGAAGGGAGAAGGTGGTGTTACCCCAGAGTAAGGGACGGCGGGGGAAAGGTGGAATTACCCTAGAGTAAGGGGTGGAAGGGGGGTATGTGGTGTTACCCCAGAGTAAGGGGTGGCAGGGGAAGGTGGTGTTACCCCAGAGTAAGGGGTGGAAGGTGGTGTTATTCCAGAGTAAGGGGTGGAAGGGGGAAGGTTGTGTTACCCCAGAGTAAGGGGTGGAAGGGGAAGATGGTGTTACCCCAGAGGAAGGGGAAAGGTGGTGTTATCCAGAGGAAAGGGGGAAGGTGGTGTTACCCCAGAGTAAGAGGGGAAGGTGGTGTTACCTTAGAGTAGGGGGGGAATGTGGTGTTACCTCAGAGTAAGAGGGAAGGTGGTGTTACCCCAGAGGAACGGGTGGAAGGTGGTGTAACCCCAGAGGTAGGGGAAGGTGGTGTTACCACAGAGGAAGGGGACAGGTGGTGTTACCCCAGAGGTAGGGGAAGGTGGTGTAACCCCAGAGGTAGGGGAAGGTGGTGTTACCCGTGTTACCCCAAAGAAAGAGGGAAGCTACCCCAGAAGAATGAGGGTGGGGTTACCCTAGAGGGGAGGATGGGGGGGAAGGTGTACCCCAGAGGTGGTCTTACCCTCAGAGGAAGGGGGAAGGTGGTGTTACCCCAGAGGAAGGGGGAAGGTGGTGTTACCACAGAGGAAGGGGAAAGGTGGTGTTACCCACGAGTAAGGGGGAATGTGGTGTTACCTCAGAGTAAGGGGTGGTGTTACCCCAGAGTAAGGGTGAGGGGGAAGGTGGTGTAACCCCAGAGAAAAGGGGGAAGTTGATGCCCCTTTAATACAAAAATTCTAGGTCATTCTTGATGCCTCCACTCCCAAAATCCTTCATAGAAGATAAGTTCAGGCAAGACAAGCACCTTTATTGGATTTTCAACCCCTTTTGTCCTAAATCTGCCACCCTGTCTATAAGTCTTGTGAAAGCAGAAGCAATTCACATTCAAAATGTCACTTGCTATATAAACTATGAACAAATAAAGTTATTTTAGTTTTACACAGCTTTTTTTGTATATATTTTTTTATTTCTGCTTTCTTTAAACGTAAAATTGACGCACAAGGTAAACTAGCAATAGGCAACATTTGCGTCTTAAAAGTGCTGAGATTTATTACTTCTTACTGGCATCAGCCCGTGATACATGCTAAGTGGGTTCGAACAATAGCTTATCTGTATGGGAGAAGAAAAAGTTGAATTTTTCGGCCCATGCACGTAAACAGAAAATTTAGAACTGTTGTTATTTTATTCATAAAACCTTACATTAAAGGGTTAGTTCAGGGGTCAAGCAATTCCCATCTAAGATGAAAGTGGACTAAAATGTTCCCCACCCCCTCTTTTCTGTAACTTTGTGGCTTTAAAAACCATTGGATATGGCAGGAAAGTAGTAAAACAGATTCTAGTAACGGCAATTATAATTTACCACCTCAAGAAAGTTTTAGGGAAAATATTTCAGATAGTAAAAAAAAAAAAATCTTCAAATTTACAATTGTTGTTAAATGAGGGCGCCTACAGTAGATTTACTACACCAGTCATTTCTACACTGGTGAGACTGGAGCTTAACACTTAAATATCTCTTCAACAGAATAAGATATTGAAGTAGTTTCTCCACCATTTTGTTTGTTTTCAGTTCCTCTTTTATATGAGATGAAATCGCAACACAACTGAACAAATTCTTTAATGTTTCGTAGACTGCTTTTCTGAACGGTGAAAAAACTTTTATATAATTAAAAAAATAAAAAAACAAGTTTTATATGGACGTATTGGAGGGAGGTAGATGATGAATTGGAAACATTTATGGAGAAACATGTAGCTACTTATAGGTGTATGAACCAAGGGCACGTCCCCCTCCCCTCCCTACACTTCCAAAAAATGCCCCTTTTGAAAATAAAAAGTGCCCTCAATAACCGTCAAAGGTGCAAGAACTGGTAAAATTTGCACACACTTAAAAATTTTTTTTTACAAAAGTGCACCTTTCAAAATAAAATGCTCCTTAATTACTGACCAATAGATATAGTAGAAAACTGGGAACTATTGTCAGTCCCATGTACGGGGAAATGGGTTCCCATTGAAAATCGCCCCTTTCTAAAAATAAAGTTTCCCTTCAGTTTACTTTATTATCTACATACAGGGGCAGTGAATTTTTTACATACTAACTGGACGACCATTTGTTCGCCCAGTGACAAAATTCTGATTCACTGGGCGACCAGGATTTCCGCCTTGGTGTTGTCTAGCATACAAAATGACTTACAGTGTTGACTCGACACCTTGTTATCAATTAACATAGACAAACATGTATAGAACATTTTATGTTGTTATAATACCTTGTATAAATCATGTTTCGGCATTAATTTTGAAGGTGCCTAAAGTTCGCACCTTGCATCAGTTGCCCTAGGGATGTTTGTGGTCGCCCAGTAAAATTTCCTTAAAGATTCACTGGACAGGGGGCGGACATAGGCCTATGCATATAACTTGAGGAAGTGCCCCCTAGGAGGTCGTGCCCCAAATTTTTGCAAGCGTCCTTCACCCCTGCAGCTACCCCACTATTTTGACTCAAGGGCCCCATATTATAATTTATAGTGACAAATCACGGCTATCCCCGATAGTTGGTTTATCACAGTCTTGGTCATTAATATTTAAGTTCCAAATATCATTGACAACATAACTAATCAAAGTACTGAAAGCACTGGTGATGGGTTTGATTTATAGTTGTCATTTGTGTTTTTAATATGATGTATAGTCTTCTTATACATCTTTCGATTTTAGAGGCCATTTTGTTGTGCTTATATTTAGCAATAAAATTAGAGTTTCTGGGCAAAACATTAGACTCAAACATGTATAGAACATTTTATGTTGTTATAATACCTTGTATAAATCATATTTCGGCATTAATTTTGAAGGTGCTCAAAGTTCGCACCTTGCATCAGTTGCCCTAGGGATGTTTGTGGTCGCCCAGTAAAATTTCCTTAAAGATTCACTGGACAGGGGGCGGACATAGGCCTATGCATATAACTTGAGGAAGTGCCCCCTATAGGATGTCATGCCCCAACTTTTTGCAAGCGTCCTTTTTGCAAGCGTCCTTCACCCCTGTAGCTACCCAGGGGTAGTAATCAGTAATTGGTTGGGAATGCCAGATACCAGTGCGACTAATAGCTTCCCACTTCACGTCTGTGACTCCCAGCAGTGGCGTAGCCATAGGGGAAGGGGGAGGGGGCGATCTCTTCAATACTTTAATCCATCGGTTCATATTTTAATCCTGTTGGTTCAGATTGGTGCCGTCGGTTCAACAAGCTTTGACATTTCAGGTGCTTATTATGTTTTAGATTTCAAACCTGTCAAAAGTGCACTTTCTCCGAAAAAGGTTTCTTCGGTAATAATATATTAAACATGTGCGATTTTGTATTTAAATACCTTAACAGACATACAGACAGACAGACAGACATAGTGAGAGACAGAGTGAGTGAGAGAGAGAGAGAGACAGACAGACAGACAGACAGCGTGTGTGAGAGAGAGAGAGACAGGCAGGCAGAGTGAGAGAGAGATGCTCATTTTACATTTTAAAGTTTGACAGTATGTACACAAGTTTGTAGTAAATTATTGAAAATCTTTCTTTTAGACAACCCATATTTTTCAAAGAGGGACGATACACCTTACCATTTACAAACGTAAACAATAAAACATTTTCACATGCGTTTGCATGATTTTGTGTATGGTGTATTACAGCTCTCTTTGACATGAATTTTGACTTGTATAATACACCTTACTATGCGTTGTGACATATGTTTTTGCCTTTGAAATGTCCAATTTTGCGAGAGCTTCCGGGGCTCTCCCACCAGGGGTCCTTAAGCTGGCCCCTGGACCCCACGCCGACAAGTCGAGCGCTTTGCGGTGTCACCTCAACTACACCACTAAATATCGTGCCAGTTTAATTCAATTCCCCCTACCCCTTCTCCCCTCCCCATATCAAAATCCTGGCTACGCCACTGACTCCCAGGTACAGTGCATATACTCATTCATAATAGTCCACACATTATCACACATACTGCCCCATACGCCTACAGTGTTTTTATATTTTGCCGTGTATGTATGAATCGCATCATGGAAATTTTCATATCGTTTCGCCACAGAGGCTTTTTCCCGAAAAATTCACCATAACACATCGAAAAACTTACTCAGATTTTCTTAATTTGTGCGGTTTTGAGGAATTTAGTAAGGATCATTTTCGTAATTTTTTATTGAAAAACGTTCCTCGATACGAACTTCTCCAAATAAAGATTCCTCCTGCAAATTTGTGTAAAAAATATCATATACGCGAGACTGTTCATTTATTTCTTAGTTTTAGGTCTATTTTAAGAACTTATTGGTATTTTGATGTCATGCCTTGCAGGTTATACTTTGTATTATCCTAATATAAAAATATATCATAGAATTCTTTTGCAATTCAAAATTCAATCAAATTTTACCTTCTATATTGTTTGTGTACACATTACAAAATATATGGTTTGTTAGAAATTTGACAAGTCACATACGTTGCGAGCATCTGTAATCTGTATTTCTAGTCTATGCATCACGTCATGCCAATTTTCATATCCTTTCGCCTTGTGGAGGTTTAGCATTGTTATCCCAAGAAAAAAAAAAAAAAATTACAACCCGAAAATGTTCCTTTATCTCACACTTTACATGGGCTTTTTCTTTTATTCATAAACGAAAAAAGGAAATACCTTCAAGAACTGTAGAA
>JAIGNY010000132.1:1850000-1887500 GCA_020152595.1 Chiridota heheva
TGTATCAGCTCCAATAATATCACTGGGAGGACTAGAGCATTCACTAACCTGATTTTGTGATTTGTGAAATATTATGGTGTTATATGACTACAGTCGGTTTGTTCATAGCAGCTCAGCCACATGAAAGTCGTTTTCGTAGCTCCTCCTTGTGTACCGTGGAACCAAGGTAGATGAAGCTTTCCAGGTTACTCCAATCAGCCAATGCTTTCTCCATCCAGTGAGAAGTTTTATGATTAATTTGCTCTTAATATTAAATGATCACTGAATTTATTAGGTCGGGTTCATATAACATTTCAAAATCAGTATGATACCAAATAGTCTTTGTTAAGAAAATGACGATAGATTTTTTGTTTTAATCGAATACACGAATTCTTTTGGTTGTTGGTGAATCTGATGATGTAACGTCACAGTTTACCTGTTACCAGTCATTTTATCCTTTCTCACTCAGACTTCAGAGTTGTCGAGTACAGGTAACTCTCATCTCCCCTCACCTTTTTTTTCTCGGTCGTATACCATTAAATTTGAATATATATATATATATATATATATATATATATATATATATATATATATATATATATATATATATATATATATATATATATATATATATATATATATATATATATATATATATATATATATATATATATATATATATATATATATATATATATATATATATATATATATTTGAATATATATATATATGATATATATATATATATATATATAATATATGTATATGTATATATATATTATATATATATAATATATATATATATGATATATATATATATATATATATATATATATACATATATATATATATATATATATATATATATATATATATATATATATATATATATATATATATATATATATATATATATATATATATATATATATATATATATATATATATATATATATATATATATATATATATATATATATATATATATATATATATATATATATATATATAAAACAAATAACTGAAGAAGTGTTCTGCACACCAGTATCACCAGGCATGCATGGGTCTTGCAATAATATACGTCGTGGAAGTATTTTCTTGTCGCAAGTTATACCTCGCACGGTTTATGTTTATGCATATGCGCTAGATATGTCCTGAGGCTTCGTATGCAATTATATACAAAATACAAATATTAGCTCAAGTGTATGAATAAGTATTAACATTTGCATGAAAATAACATAAAGAAGTGGTACCATTTTAAGAAAACAGCATTAAATCCTACAATTCACCTCTTTATCATAATCTAAACTGGAAAGAGCAAATTGTTAAATAATCAAAAAAAGATTCTAAAAGTATAGCAATTATTCGCAAAGCCAGCCAAGTTTAAAAAAACGATGCACTCTATTCTTTAGATTGTGCAAATTTCCTACCTTATCTCAAATATTGTGCTGAAGTATGGGAATATACATATAGGCCTAAATCTAATATTATTCTTAAAACAAAAGAAGGTTATTCGTTTTGTATGAAATGCAAATTTTTTAGACCGTACTAACAAACTTTCCTACACATTAAAAACAGTCAGATTATCACAAATTATAGATTTTATTATGTTTAAAGCTTATCAGATGTCATTACCAGAGAACCTACAAAACCTTTTCTCATTGGCATCCAATGATAGATATTACACAAGACCAAAAATAATTTCAAACAAAAGTATGTAAGACCAATTGTGCATCTGCACCTTTGGAGTCAAACTCTGAAACTCACTAGATGATAGTATCAAAAAATGTAAAACCCTTACTCTATTAAAAAAGAAAGAAGTATAAACAAAATTATTGGCATCTCAGGTGTATCAAGATTAACGTTCAGTAATTAAAATGTGCAAGTGTGTAATTGCCTAATCTTGTAATTTCTTCTTTCTTTTCGTTTTCTTTTAATTATCATTTTCTTTTAGTTCTCAAAGGTTTTTCTTATGGTATCCTTTTGTACACATTTATGTTGTTTTATCACAAATTTTTCCGATTCATGTTAAAAATTATGTTAAGGAAAATATTTTATAGGTATTACACTTCAGTTTTTTTCCCTTGTCTATGCAATGATTTACAGATTAGACACTAGATAACGATTTAAAAAAATGTGATTTTGTTAATTTGAAGATGTATATAATTTGTCTGTTACAACATTGTGTATTACTATTTGCTATAAATAAATTGTGTCATTGTTATTGTCGTTGTCATTGTTATATTACACCTGGGTGGAGTGTCTGTATTTGCTTAGCGTTAGTTTTGAAAAAGTCGAAATATCGAAAATTCCAAACTTTAAAGTTGAAATCTCGAAACGAAAAGTTGAAATGTCCCTTCAGAGCCACGGTGCATTTGACAGTTTGAGATGTGAATAAGAAAAATTGTCTCAGTCTGCTGTATTACAGTGATATGATAATGAAAGCAAGGTATTCCAGAGACTGAATGCGCATATTATTGCCCTAGGCCTGTAACATCCTAATTTCCTGAATATAGTAGCAAAATGTGTGAAAACAACAGTCTATAATTTTATTCGAAAGAAGGAAAAATCGATAATATTACAAAGAAAGAAACATCTACGGAATGCAGTTATGTGTAACATAAGCTACCAGAGTGTACCTTGTAGTTTCAGGCATACTATGTAATCTGTATTCTACGCTCTATTAAATGATTAGTACGCAGTGTTCAAGAAAGTTCATTTTGTGTAAAAGAGGATTATCTTCAAAAGAAACAATTAAAATATTATATTCGAAGTTTGGAATTCTGTATCATTTTGGAGAAGAAACGACTAAAATCAATCTAGTTGTGACGTCACATCCTCAGATTCCTCGAAGTATTTATGCATATCATAATTTTTCCTGCGTTTTTGTGTAAAAGGAAAGTAGTAAAACAGAATACAATTTACCATCTTAAGAACATATGAGGGAAAATAATTTATATAGTAAAAATTAAAGCTAAATCCATTTTTTTTGTAAGATACACGAAAGTGAGGATGAATTAGGCGCCAAGTTGCCAAACTTCCATAATAGACTTACTACACCAGCTGACCAGTCATTTCTATATAGGTAAGATATAACTTTAAACGTGAATGTATCATTAACGGATTAAGATATATAGTAGTTTCTTCACCATTTTGTTTCGATAAAGTCCTCTTTCATATAAGTTCAATTTTCTTGACTACCAAACTAATTCTTTAAGAAATACAACTCAGTGAAATTCTTACTGAATTTATTTAGCTACTTTTGGAATCTTAGACAAAAGCAGGGATTAGGACATGGATTTGCCCGACTGATATGTGAGGTGGGATCCGGAGATCGGGGCGTCTATTCTAAATCTGCACTAAGTATATCATGATTTGCATCATATATTGGTTTTTACAAGACAGATTTGAAGAAAATGTCCTTATTCATAATGCTCTTTTTTCAGACTTGTTTGGCCGCAAAAAAGTTATTTTTTTTTGAAATTTTGCCTTTTTGTCGATTCATTTTTTTTAGTTTTGGCATTTATGATATTGAATTTGGTAATTTGGCTTTTCTTGGAATTTCTGGAGACTTGTGTGGCTGTGAAATATATCAGTTGGTTTAATTCTGGCCTTATCTCAAAAATGTTGATAGAAAATAAAAAGAAATTAAATCAATAGCTTCCTGATGGCGTTTGGATTACGTGATATTGTGCATGTGTTCACCTAAAATCATAACATTTGTTGCAGTACATTTGACCAGTTCCAGAAAAACCCGTGGACCCGCCAGTGGTAGTCTGGCTTTTGTTTTAAAAACTGATTTCATTGGCTTTTGGCGCTTGACCGGACGATCTACCAATCCTGATATTTATATACAAGCAAGCAAGCTAGTTTCGTTACACTATTAATACATTATAAAGCATCACAAAAAGGTAAAGGAGCCATTCGAAAATCTTATTCCGTTTAAAGAAGATATTTAGGTTTATAAAGTTCGGTATCATTTGTGTAGAAACGACTGAAATCAGACTCGTTGCGACGTCACAGCATCAGACAGTCCAGGAGAAACCCCACTTTTAAGAACCTACCTCGGACCCTCAAAATGGGACTTGATTATTATTCATACTGTTGACGTCATACACTGCTACAAGAGGTTAATTAAGATTTTAACCGCTGCACTAGAAAAGTTTAAAACAACCTAGAAAGGATGTTAATGAATATTTATAGATTTGACCGCGAACGTTTGAAAATTCATCGAGTACCTTTTTTAAAAATCAAAAGAAAACATTATCACCTCGCTTGATCTCTGGCTGTGATTTTAAAGAACAGTCACTGGATATCTAACCTGGCTTCGGCTTTTTTTTATTATCGAGATTGTGAAAAATTATCGTGAATTTTATGCTAGCCACTGAAAACAGGTAACATGCAAAGAAGCCACAAACATGACACTTGAATGCATTATCCCCCAAATTAGGCCACTTGAAAGGTTTCCCAAATTGGGATTTAAGCCGGACAGTCAGATTCCTTATTCTATCTAATTTGTCCTGCGATTTTGTTTCTAAAAGCCATAACTGGATATGTCAGGAAAGTAGTAAAACATTGTAAATCTTGTAAGGGTAATTATAATTTATTACCTGAAGAAAGTTACAAGGAAAATAATTCAAATATGAAGAAAGTTAATTTAATTTTCTTTCAAATACATTAGTAATTGCTAAGAATGTGAGGATTAGGGGGCCATCTCAGTAAACTTACTATACCAGTCATTTCTACACAGATAAGACAGAGCTTTACACTTAAATATCTCCTTAATTATTGAGTTTTTTCAAGGCTTTCTTCATCATTTTGTTTCTTTGAACAGTTTAAAGACCTCTTTTATGTAAGATGAACTTGATTGACCACAGAGCTAATCCTTTAATAAAGTAACATACATAATACCATACCAGCTTGCCAGCGAAGGTTTTTTTAATAATACAAATCCCCTTGGGAAGTTGTGACACCCATAAAATTTATTATTTGACTTCGTTTTATAGAACATTGAATTTCAAGCATATATATGAGAAGTCTTTTTTTAATTTTTTTATGGAGGCGTGTTTTTAATTATTTAGTATTCGCTTTCACAAGGCATTCGCACTTCAGCCTACTGTACAAAAGTTCAGATGTTAGTGTATCCAGTTATCTTCACATGCAAACTGTAGGCAATGGGTACTGGTATAAGAGAAAGGAAATGATGCATGCAAAACTTTCAACGGATAAACAGGAGTGAGCCAACGTTTTGGATTTGGGTCGGGGGATGAAAGAAGGGGAAGGGGGAGGGGAGGGTGTAGAACGAGGAAAATGCTGATGACGTAAAATCCAACTCTTAGCAAAATTTAGTGTTCTTTTAGCAAAATGTATGGATATCTTAATGATAACATTTTTTTTTTACTTTTAGAAAAATTATCTAGGACCTTTTAGCCAAATTTCTGGTCAAGTTTTATCTTTTGTGGAGCCATGGGGATGGAGGAGGAGGGGTAGTGGGGGAGGGGGTGTGTGAACCCCCTGCATTTTCGCACAGTGCACCCAACCGTTATCATTACTGCATTAGAAGGCAAGAACAATCTCCGCCTTCAAATAATTCTAAACAGGTAAAGTAAAGACACACCGTTTGACTGCTTGATTCTATTGGACGTGAATTTCTAATGATAAGCTGATAGGTGGAAATATATTTAGCTTCAAAGCACATAAGCAATAAGTCCCTATTAGTTAGCAAGAAGTCCCTATTAATTAGCAAGAAATCCCTATTAGTTAGCAAGAAGTCCCTATTCTTAGCAAAAAGTCCCTATTACCAAGAAGTCCCTATTAGTTAGCAAGACGTCCCTATTAGTTAGCAAGAAGTCCCTACTACTTAGCAAGAAGTCCCTATTAGTTAGGAAGAAGTCCCTATTAGTAAGCAAGAGGTCCCTATCAGTTAGCAAGAAGTCCGTATTAGTTAGCAAGAAGTCACTATTAATTAGCAAGAAGTCCCTATTTTGTTAGCCAGAAGTCCCTATTAGCTAGCAAGAAGTCTCTATTAGCTAGCAAGAAGTCCCTATTAATGAGCAAGAAATCCCTATTAGTTAGCAAGAAGTCCCTATTCTTAGCAAAAAGTCCCTATTACCAAGAAGTCCCTATTAGTTAGCAAGACGTCCTTATTAGTTAGCAAGAAGTCCCTACTACTTAGCAAGAAGTCCCTATTACCAAGAAGTCCCTATTAGTTAGCAAGACGTCCCTATTAGTTAGCAAGAAGTCCCTACTACTTAGCAAGAAGTCCCTATTAGTTAGGAAGAAGTCCCTATTAGTAAGCAAGAAGTCCCTATCAGTTAGCAAGAAGTCCGTATTAGTTAGCAAGAAGTCACTATTAATTAGCAAGAAGTCCCTATTTTGTTAGCAAGAAGTCCCTATTAGCTAGCAAGAAGTCTCTATTAGCTAGCAAGAAGTCCCTATTAGTTAGCAAGAAGTCCCTATTAGTTAGCAAGATGTCCCTATTAGTTTTCATACATCTCTGCTCAGTAGGACACATTTTAGAATCATTTAGCAGTTCGGAAGCATGCCTATTAATGAACATTCATAACACACGAGAATATTGAAGTCATGCAGCCGTAATGTTCAGATGTTGTGATAAAATGTCAGTTTCCAATTTATGTACTTGAAATATAAAAACATAATTGTGTTGAAAAATATTTGAATTGTCAAAATGGCCGTTTTGCGCCTAAAAGCCTAGCTCTATTGTTTATTTATTCTAATATTTCGAAAACGGCGTGTTGAACATATCAAATGGAAGTGGTAAAGTTGTAGCCATGACCATAATGAAGATATTTTCATGAGTGTTATGTTTCCCCTAGCAAAGATATTTTTCCCAGACGTGTTTCAAATTTGAAATATGTTACATTGCATAAGGCTTTAACATTAGGATAGCAAAGGATCATGAGAAATATCACACAATGGCGGCTTCCATGTAGCAAAATGTTCCCATTTTTAGGAACATTTATATTCCCATTAATATAGGCATGCTACTCGACTGTTTAGTCACATTAATTTCTACGAAATCTTGAATGATATACTGATATAACTAACAACTGTACAAGAACATGCTTGTAAAGCGTAATATTGTAGGCCTATATTTTTTCCCTTTGAATTAATTCAAACCACGTTCTTAATCAAATTTAGATTTGCCTCAAGTGCATTCTAAAATCTATTCTACACTGATAAATAAACCATTGGGAGAAAAACAACATCACTATATCTGCGTTAGATTGCTATAGAAGGTTTGCCACTTGCCATTAATCTTTAGCAGGCACGTATCTGTCAGAAATGATTTTTGGACTACTATGGAAACTATCGGGTGACGATGGTGAAAATATCGGGGTATGGTGGTGAAACTATCGGGGGATGATGGTGGAACTATGTGGGATGATGGTGGAACTATGTGGGGAAATGGTCGAATTATCTGAGAATGATGGTGAAACTATCAGGGAATGGTGGTGAAAATATCGGAGGAAGATGGTGAAAATATCTGAGAAAGACAGTGAAACTATCGGGGCTGGTGATGGTGAAACCATCGGGTGGTGATAGTAAAACTATCGGGGGATGGTAGAGAAACTATCGGGGCAGTGATGATGGAGCTATCGGGGCAGTCATGGTGAACTATAGGGGCAGTGATGGTTAAACTATCGGGTATAATAGTGAAGTTATCGAGGGATTATGGTAAAATAATCGGGGGGATTGTGAAACTATCCGAGAATGATGATGAAAATATCGGGGTGATTGTGAAACTATCTGAGAATGATAGTGAAACTATCTGGGATGATAGTGAAATTATTGAGGGATGATTGTGAAACTATCCGGATGATTGTGAAACTATCCGGGTGATTGTGAAACTATCTGAGAATGATGGTGAAACTATCGGGGTGATTGTGAAACTATCTGAGAATGATGGTGAAACTATCGGGGTGATTGTGAAACTATCTGAGATTGATGGTGAAACTATCTGGGTGATTAAAAACTATCTGAGAATGGTGGTGAAACTATCCGGGTGATTGTGAAACTATCTGAGAATGATGGTGAAACTATCGGGGTGATTGTGAAACTATCTAAGAATGATGGTGAAACTATCGAGGTGATTGTGAAACTATCTGAGAGTGATGGTGAAACTATCTGGGTGATTAAAAACTATCTGAGAATGATGGTGAAACTATCGTGATAATTGTAAAACTATCTGAGAATGGTGGTGAAACTATCGGGGATGATAGTGAAATTATCGAGGGATGATGGTGGCACTATCAGAGTGATTATGAAAGTATCTAAGAATGATGGTGAAACTGTCGGGGTGATTGTAAAACTATCTGAGAATGATGGTGAAACTATCGAGGTGATTGTGAAACTATCTGAGAATGATGATGAAACTGTCGGGGTGATTGTAAAACTATATGAGAATGATGGTGAAACTATCGGGGGGATTGTGAAACTATCTGAGAATGATGGTGAAATTATCGAGGGATGATAGTGAAATTAATCGAGCGATGATGGTGAAATTATCGGAGTGATTGTAAAACTATCTGAGAATGATGGTGAAACTATCGGGGTGATTGTGAAACTATCTGAGAATGATGGTGAAACTATCGAGGGATGATAGTAAAATTATTGGGGGATGATGGTGAAACTATCGGAGTGATTGTGAAACTATCGGGGAGATTGTGAAACTATCAGGGTTATTGTGAAAATATCGGGGGAAGATGGTGAAAATATCTAAGAAAGATGGTGGAACTATCGGGTGGTGATAGTGGAACTATCGGGTGGTGATGGTGAAACTATCGGGAGATAGTGGGGAAACTATCGGGGCAGTGATGGTTAAGTTATCGGGAATGATAGTGGAATCATTGACGGATGATGGTGAAACTATCGGGGTGATTGTGAAACTATCTGAGAATGATGGTGAAAGTATCGGGGTGATTGTGAAACTATCTGAGAATGATGGTGAAACTATCGGGGTGATTGTGAAACTATCTGAGGATGGTGAAACTATCGGAGATAACGGCAAAACTACCGGGGGACGTTGGGGAAACTGTCGAGGACGATGGTAAAGCTATCGAGCGATTATGGTGAAACAGTAACGGGGAGTGGTGTATGGTGAAACTATTGAGACGATGGTGGAACTACCAGAGCCGATGGAGAAACTATCGGAAAACATGATCAGATGATAAGGCTGTAAAGGCAGAGGGACATGGTCAAACAATCGGGGACGATAGTGAAACTATTGTGGGCACAGGTGAGAGGATAAACCACAAATTTCTGAAACCTGTTTTCATGTCCCATCTGTATCACTTCGAAAAATTTTAGAGCAAAATATCGTACGTCATAATTATAAAAACACCTGTCATTTTAATATTTTCCACCTTCCGCCTTGCAACAAAAATCATCGGCCTTGAAGAGTTGAATACAAACAGTTAGTATCAAATTTCTTTAAGTTACATTGCTGTGTACCTGGTATGTTTTATGCTATAAACAGATAACTTTGCGAACCTTAGATCAAGTTCTCATATTTAATCATTTACTCATTTTCATAGTACAATAATAAAGTGTGACTTTTGTACTACGAACTCAACACTATATAAAATAGATATAAAGAAATGAAATCACACGTCTATAAATATAATCGCTAGCAGATATTCCAATTTCTTGGCAGCTCGAATAATTTACCATTTGTTTAACGATGGAAAGTAACGTTCAGTTATATATAGAAGAGAACATTGCAAAACAGCATAGGTTATCGTATGGTTCTTATCAAACTTATGTTTCATACTTACAACAATCCTCGGATGATATCCTGGTAATTTTATGGATGATTTTCCAGCTTGTATCTTCTCGTCAGTACGATGATTCCGTGTTTTCCTCTCAGCTTATTCCAACAACATAAGTTAAAATGAACTGCAAGCTGCCTAACCGCGAGCTTTCGTTGCTATGTTGATCGCGTTTTATTAACAGGTCTATATTGTAATATGCGTTCTTATATAGACATTTGACAAATTCTAATATACAACATGTGCTTACGTGATCTATTGTATCCAAAACACAAATATGCTTTCAGGTTTTGCATTCGATTTGTTATGCATGATATATTAAGAAAAGGTTAATTTGACCTTAATCAAAATAAATATGAGGGAACAAGAAAAGTTCACTACTCGTACAAATGGTGGAGTGCGTTGATTAATGCATACATGTACCAGGTTGTGGTTGCTAACTGATGTGTGTAGCTGCCACTTGCATGTAAACATAAATATTCTTGTTTGATAGACAGAAAATCACAACTTTTGGGGGAAATTGATAAAAACGTGTATTGATGTTTAAAGAGGGAGGCTCGTCTCATTAATATACAGTAAAATTGGGGAATGCGATATTTTGACGTCACCTCCTGTTGTGGACGCAAGATCCGATCCACTGTCTGTTTGTACCACAGTACAACCAGACACTAGCATGTACGTTATGTGTGCCGAGTTACATACACATCGCATTACCTTACTGTGACGAGAAACTTGTTTGTTTTTTTCAATGCGTTTTTGTCAGAAAGCGAAATATTAGTATTATAATACTACAATAATAGTCACCAAATAAAAATTACTGAGAAAAAATAAAAGAAGAACCGGCTGGGCTAACTCGTGTAAGACCTTCAACGCGTTTTGAATAAGTATATACCTTGCAATACGAGACAACTAATCGCGCAGCAAAATTTCAAGCAATCAAAAAATGTAAAAGGAATTATAAATATTGTGCACATATGACGATTTCGCCTCTTTAAAGTATGGGAACGTTTACTAGTATAGAATGCTTAATGGGGTATAGGTGTCATGTACAATTGTGTTACTTTTTACCTAAAAAATCTGAAATTCCAAAATCAAGGCTTTCCCTTCACCAGTTTACTCTCTTTTAGAACTCGGAATATTTTGCTTAAAGAGGCGAAATCGTCATATGTGCACAATATCTAGAATTCCTTTCAAATTGTTTGATTGGTTGAAATTTTGCTGTGCGATTAGTTGTCTCGTATTGCAAGATATATACTTATTCCAAACGCGTTGAAGATCATTGCACGAATTAGCCCAGTTGGTTACGGCGATCGAGTTATTTTTTTTTTCAATTAACAGTCGTGAGTTCGAGCCCCGGTAGAATTGTTTATTGCGACTTTTGCTTTCATCTTCTTCTTTTATTTTTTTATGGACGTGTAGATACAACATAGGATAAAAGCCTAATACAAATCATCATGCATAGGCCTATCAATAAACTGAATCAAAATCGGTTAAACATTTACCATTTTACAGCAAAGTTGGCATCAATTTGCAAATATTATGCATATTTTGTTATGCATTACAGGGCGACCTTGGTATTTTCTTTTGTAAATCCTCTGTTTTTTTAGATGTCTATCATAGTTCTTTGAACTTTTAATTCAAAATCTTTACATTACGTCATTATACTTAGCGGCTGCATATTTTTGAAACAGTTTAAATTTCGTTCACTGCAAATGCTGATCTCCTAATCAGGATATCTCCTGATCGAGAGCGTGGAACGGGCTGTAAATTAAACATACCTGCTCAGTTACTTTAACTGTTTAATCAGCTAACGTGAGAGATTCTGTGACTATCATTTTTTTTGGGTAATAATTTTGTTGAGTATATTGTTGAATATATTGAAATGAAACTCAATTCTCTTCCTGTACAACCAGAAAGTAACGCATATACTGAGGTCAAAGCAGGTCAGTGACAGGGCGGAGGAACGTTATGAAGTAATAACGTTATGACGTAATAATCCAATGGAGTTCCAATGAAAATATACTATAGATAAAGCTATAAATCTCTTTGCATAAACGAATTACTTACTTCTCGTTTCTGAGTTATGTTTTGATTCCATATCTTATCCTTCTGCTATTCATAAGAGTGTGGAAATTTGGCAGGTGTTTGTCTGTTGACGTTTGATTGTGTTTTGCAAATACCTGTCAAAGCGCTTGAGGCATTATTAATAGCCAGTCTACTACAAACAATATTACTAACTTGGGTCTTTATTTTATATTACTCATGCAAAACTGAAAAATTAAACGTCCACTTAAAAGTGAATGCGTTGAAACTGTAATACAAATAATTTATTCGATGCGTGGGAAGTTTTTACTTCAAGTGAAATTAACCTTTTTGAAAATATTGACATATATATTTATTCATTCAACAAAAACAAAAAATCTTCAGGAATCCTGCCCTTTGTACAAAAATTATACACAAACTTATTGTTCTTCAAAAGCAGAAGTACAATATAATTATGCAAAACTGTACAAGTTAATACATAAATATGATGAAATGAGTTCATAACAATGATAAAGACAATCACAAAATTTCTTAAAACTCTTGGCGTCTCTTAAATGAGAGGAAAATCAATTTTACCTAAATTGTTCTAACAGTAGAATTTTGACAACTTATCAGCGAAACTAATTTATCAATAGAAGGAGTAGTATACAAAAGGCTGGTTTTGGGACACTTTTGCGGTCGTTTTTGCAACGTTTTTGTTTCCACTGGTTCTGGGTCACTTTTGCGGTCGTTTTGGTTTTGGGACACTTTTGCGATCGTTTTTTATTTCACTTGGTGGAACTTGGTTCTGATACACTTTTTACCCACCACTATTGAAAATTTATGACAGAAAAAAAAAAATTGTATTATTGAATTTTGTTATTCTTCAAAATTATTTTAAAATTTTATATATATATATATATATATATATATATATATATATATATATATATATATATATATATATATATATATATATATATATATATATATATATATATATATATATATATATATATATATATATATATATATATATATATATATATATATATATATATATATATATATATATATATATATATATATATATATATATATATATTATATATATATACATATATATATATATATATATATATATATATATATATATATATATATATATATATATATATATATATATATATATATATATATATATACATTTTATTTTTAATTTTGATTTTTATCTTATTATTATTATTATTTTATTTGTAGTTTTTGTATATTAGCCCCAGAATTAAAGCGCCGATGATAACAAACGATAATGCTGTTTTTTTCCATTTTAGCTTCTAGTGTATCATCCACCCCACCCGGTAGGCTGCCGACCCCCGAAATTGGTAGGCTGCTGACCCCCGGAACTGTATCCGGTAGGCTGCCGTATTCTACCCCCGAATCAAGAACTGGAGGGTTTGGGGCTGTGATGAAATTCATATTATGGTGCTTACCTATAGCAAGGTCTTTAGCAACCATAATATTATTGTTGTAGCCAATTTGGGTATTTATACGCAAAAGCATATTGCTAGGAGTCATGTACAAATCTTGACCCAGACTGAAATCTAAAGGAGTTGAGGCATAGGTCAGGGTATCTTGATAACGTTGAATAGAAGATGGGAGATCTATTTGAGCAGCCACCGCATCCTCAACATTACGAATAAATTGTCGCTGAGCATCCAGACCACCAAGAATTGGACTGCGAGTTTGTGCTTGAGCACATAAAACAGCCCACACAAGAACACGAATGCTGCCGTTTATATAGGTGATACAAAGGTCTGTAAAACCATTACTACTTGGTTTGATTATTTCTAAGTAACCAGTTTCCATATTCGATGATTGACTGATGTAGTCGACGGTCAGCATCACTGCCCGGTCCCCAAATGACATGATTTTTTTATCATAGTAATTGCTGCTGAGGTAGAAGTTTGCGCGGATGATACCTTTCTTCGCCATGTCGTTAGCCACATACTGGATAGGGTGATAAGTGGTTGAGTACCATTTCCAGGGTATCCCTAGTCCCTGGTTTGGAACCCCTGATGGGGTCCACTGGGTAACTTCCGGCGAAATCCTAAACTTTTCACACAGTTGTTTTAACGCCCTGTCACTGTACGAGTTATTGTAAGGGTCAAACTTATCCTCACTTGGTAGACGAACTTCAAGTCTTTTCAATATTCTCCGTATGGTGTAATACACATGAAAGCGATAAACCATGCGAATCGCCCAGTGTGTATAGTTAGTCATCTGCTCGGGAGAAACACCACATCCATCTGCGGCAATCCACAGGGCAAAGTTTAATGCGTTTGCCAAAACACTATAGGGTCGGCACGCCACCTTTCCACAGTGGCATCATCATGTACGCTGTGTATTCGGTAGTTTTTAAAGATGTTTGTAAACTTTGCCAAGAAGCACTGATCTGATCCACCTGGGTATATCCATTGTTCTGTTAGATTACCCACACCCACAGTCTCAGCATCCTGCCAAACAGGAGCCTCTGGCATATGTCCAAGGACGTGTTTAAATGCTACTATATCAGTATATATACATATCATGACGCCTTCAATATGAAGGTGGATCTCGCTGAAAGCTTAACTTGAGGCTCCACCCACTGCTTTGACAATAGCCTGCTGCGCCTCCTGCCGCCCAATTTGTTTCCTATCTTCCAAAAGTTTTTTTTTATCTTCATCCGTCCTTTTAGCAGCTCGGGCCTTTTCTTTTAAGACTTTATAACGTTCAAATTCTGCAAGGACCGTCTGAAATTCCGAAGCAGAAATGTCCTCATCTTCGACGGCTTTACTGACAAGGTCTACGATGCTGTTGAGCTTAGAGAAAGCAATTCTTGCAATCTGACGATGCTTCGCAACTTTCTTATCCATCCGTGTTCTTAAATGATTACAGAGTACACTACCAACACCACATACAGCAGCAATACTTTCCATAGCAATCGCTGCTGGTGCAGCAACAATCGTAGCCAAAACACCTATTCCAGCGGCACCAACTGACCAAATCCCACGGTTGTTAAGCACTGTGTCTACTACTTCAAACCCATGGGAGACCCGTGTGTATTTGCGGCTTTGACCTTATCGAGTAGAAGTCTCAGTTTCAAGGTAATTTTTTAGTTGTGTCATATGTTGTAAGCGGAAATTGCTGGCTCCCTTCTCAGGAGGAGCTGATGGTAATGTAATGTTGGATAAATGTTGTCAGCAACCTTCATAGCTATTTTAATAGTAACGTCACACTAATAATAAATTATTATTATGTATGAGTTGCCTATAGCCATCACGTACCTCTAAGGTGATGGTGTTCAACACATCTCCAACAAGAGGATGCATCATGGGGTGTGAATACGTTACGTGAGTAGTTTCCCCTACTTCTTCAT
Organism: Chiridota heheva; assembly: GCA_020152595.1. NCBI lineage: Eukaryota > Metazoa > Echinodermata > Holothuroidea > Apodida > Chiridotidae > Chiridota > Chiridota heheva. The sequence goes on from JAIGNY010000132.1 coordinate 1,865,209, forward strand.
TAACAGTCATTTTTGCCAGTTTATTGCTAGGGCGCCCCTCAACAAAGTTTCGAGTGACATCTAATTCCAGAGGGTGAATACATATAGAAAGATCCCTTAAAATAAGAGGCACGTGATCACTCCTAAAAACACCTGCACCCACCCATTCATCCGTGAGATTCATTCCCAAGAAATATGAAAATCTACGGCTGAATTTAACTTTGCAAGTAGCCTTTATGACTAATTTGATTTGTAAAGTGCTTTGTTCTAAGAACATACCTCCTGTTTCTTCTCTTTCTATCTCCCTATCAACTTTTTTCTTGAGTGTATTAAAAGTATAGAAGCTTGGTTCAATGGTTACTCGTTTAATTCGCTTATCCTCTGAATATCTAATGTCTAAAAATCCACGCTCCTTCAGGTTATACCAACCGTTGGTGAAGAACACATCTGTGATACAAACCTCTTCTACTTAAAGAGGGGTTTCTTGGTTTTCCGGTGACTAGATATGTGCTATAATACATCGATTATTTTAATTGCAATGTAACTTCAATGGGGAGATTGTGGTTATTGAAAAGTTTACCATTGTTTCGTACCTCTAAGGTGATGGTACTCAGCACGTCATTCGCAAGTCGATGCATTCTTGGATTACTATATCGTATATGAGTCATTCGGCCTATATCAGTCCTAATCACAAGAAATTTACCAAGTCTGTCCGAGGGATGCCCATCAACAAGGTTATGCAAAACATCTAACTTCCGGAGGTGAATGCTTAAGGAAATATCCATCATTAGAGGAGGTACACGATCGCTCCTATACACACCTGTGTCCATTGCCCTATTTTCATTAGTAAGTTCGAACCCCAATAGCTTTAAGAGATTTCCACTTATAATAAGCCCAGTCGCATCTGGCACAATCATACGGATCAGTGCAGTAGCCGGATCTAAATCAATACCACCCGCATCATTTTGGATTATCCCTTTATCTAATTTTCTTTTAATCATATTGAAATTATACAGGCCTGCCTCAATCTTTATTGTCTCGACCCTGCCACTATCAATTAACAGAGCATCCATCTCCCCATCTTCATCAAGGTTATACCAACCACTGGTAAAGCGCACATCATGGATTCCTACGTCGCTTACCTGGAGCGGAAATTGGAGATTGGTAGGTTCTCCGGTGATGATATGCGTGCTGTAATACATCGTAGTATTAAATATCATATGATATATTCAATTTGACCGTCTGGATACCCATGCGATTAGTGCACCACCCACCGCAAGCATAAGTGCCCACAAGTGACTCCCTACCTTTGTAAACATGTCACCAATTAGATTGAAAAGCAATGAAAGGGCACCACCAATGATACCCGGTAGAGCTGCACCGAGCCATTTACCAAAACGTTTCATCACCCGACCCAGTGCTTTGACAACATTATCTGGCGGCGGCGTCGACAGTGGTGTTGGCACAGGAACCACAGGTCCTCCCGGCCTAAGTGCCAGTATGATAGTGGATATTTTAAACCCTAATGCGGTTATAATGGAAGCAATCGTCACACCCTGTTCTCGAAACAACTTGACCAATTTTTCTGGCAGAGAAAGGTCGCTATATACAAGCTCACGGGCAAGGTCACGTGTCTGTCTTACCTGAGATTTCAGATCACCAAGAAGTGTGTCTATGCTAGTCTGTAGAGCGTCCCTCCTTCCATCCAGCTGTTCAATCTCTCTGCGTATACTTGTCTTTTCGTCTTTATCGCTGGTTGCTTCGAGGCGGTCTCTTGCCATTTCGAGTTGTTGGTCAGTTTCCATAAGCTTGCTTTCTTGAGCTGGTAATGTTCCTCGTATAGTTCTAAGCTGCCTGTCGAGTTCCATGAGCTCCCGTAGGGGTAATGGGGGAGCATCAGTCTGAACAGCTACATCTGTTTTCCTTATTAAGTGTTCGATAATCATTCAACAGTACATTTACATCGGCATCTGTGCCATCAATGACGTTAGACGCCGTATTCTCTATTTTGGTAGCAGCATTTTGTATATCATCAAATAATTTCCTGATTACCACCACCCCTCCTCTTTGTGACTTGATTGATAATAAAGAGATCCATCCACCAGACCGAATGTTGGTAAGGCGGATCCCACTACCCCTGTGCGTTAGATACAAATTATGCTCTGAATCCAAATTAAATAGGTCATACTTTGGAGTACCAGCAATTTTCATATCAGCGTAAAATTTGCCTACGCGCTGTTTGTCACGTTGTTGTTTTGCTATAAACAGATCAAGCCCATCAACGCTAGTTTCAGCCGCAGTGGGTACATCGGGAAGGAAATCATCGGCTACATCAAAATCATCGAAGTATTGGTCATCAACCGGGTCATCAGCCAGGTCATCCCTTCGACCCAAATCATCCATTGGTATATACTCCTCCATTGTTATTATATCATGAATTTTAACTTCAATTTAACAAGAAATAAGCAGATCCCACTCCAATCGTAGCAATCTTACAAAAGCCAACTCTCAGTTGTGTTGTTGAGGGGATGGTAAATAGAAGTCTTCTAGGCGAGGCTCCGAATCTAGTCGAATAGAGTCTGCACCATAAACCTGGTTGTAAAATCTCATTACGTCATCTACATTTCTGAAGGTCTGTACAGCACGTCTTTCTGCCATAAGTCTTTGTTTCATCCTATCCAGCTTTTCTTGCCTATCACGAGCCCATTCAATTTGAGCTGTCTGCAGTTTTTCCACAGCTTTATCATGACGTGTACGTTCATCCTGTGTAGCAGAGTCCTTGGCAAGCTGACTAAATACAAAGTTTGAACATGAAAATGCTAGGGCGTTTACTAAAGCCCCACCAACAAGCAAGGCAATCGTAGCCATCATCTATGAGACACATATATTTAATTAGGTGGTATAGTAACGATTTTATCAGAAATGATACCTTGGGAAACTAGCCACTCGCGAGTTATAGTAGCTGCTGTAAAGTCCAATGTAAGGAGTGCCACATCACGAGGTTTCATCCCTAATGAGAGTGGTGGCTTCAAGCTTTTCATAACAGCACTTCCTAGGACTGCATAGCCCGTGGCTAATAAAGCTATTGTTCCGCCCTGGTGCAAATGTACAAGGAATTGATAACTTGGTTAGGCTGCGTCATTGTTTAGCATATATAACCATCTGTGGTTATGTTTAATTGGTTTTCAGGCATAGAGGGACTGGGGGGACTAGATGTATGACAATTTTGAGCTAAAACGACAGCAGCAGAAGCAATTACGACAGCAGCAGCTAGTACACCCACCAAATATCACAAGAAGCCCTATGTGGATCTGTCTCTGCAGCCGCTACCCGCTGGGATTTCTTCATCTTCCAAAGTTCCCCTTCAAAGCGCTCGGTCTCCTTCGAATGCGGGACGTCCATTGTGATCCGTGTCTTGCGTGTCTCCCAAGCACGTTTCCCGGCTTCCGGCTTCCAGCCTCTTGGAGTTTTTCAATCTCTGTATCTCCATTGTTTATATCCTTTGTTTTTGTATATTCAATATGACGTCCAGTTGTGAGAATCATACTTACTGGTGCAACCCAGAACCCCCATTTAAGAAATAGACCGCAACTAATACTTCTTAATGCAGTGATTAAAAAGGAAACTTTCTCCAAGGTCTGTAGCAGGGGCCTGCTCACTGTCAATGTTAAATATACTGGCTGCTGCACGCGCATATAAATTTATTGCTGTTTTCCTCAAGCTTTTAGTCATTTTATCACCAAGACGGGCCTCATATACAGCATGCAATCGTTCCACATATGCACCCGACATCTCTCGAAGCTGTTGAGATGAAATATGCTTCCCTAAATAGTCCATGGACATGCCTCCATGGATAACAGCAGCTAGCTGCTTGCGGTGGTCATCTTGTGATGGCTCTTGCGATGGCTCACCTAGTGTTTCTATAAAACTATCGATATTTATTATGACTCTACGAACACGCAATACAATGAGATAAATATACCACAGATGTAGTGTGAGTATGATTATTGATAATGCTGTGTTCAACATGGCGCTGGACACGACTTAACTATTACTAAGCACTTATTAATTATTACTATATATTACTTAACTCTTACTATGTATTACTTAACTTACTATGTATTACTTAACTATTATTTATTACTTAACTATTACTATGTATTACTTAATTATTACTATGTATTACTTAACTATTACTATATATTACTTAACTATTACTATGTATTACTTAACTATTACTATGTATTACTTTAACTATTACTATGTATTGCTTAACTGTTACTATGTATTACTTAACTATTACTATGTATTACTTAAATATTACTTGTATTACTTAATATTACTTTGTATTACTTAACTATTACTATGTATTACTTAACTATTACTATGTATTACTTACTCAATTGTGAACTCAAAAAGTGGTCCATTTTTAAGACAAGTTTAGCATACTTTGTACTTGATAGCTTATCACGGATTTCTTGCCACTTTTCTTGTGGAATGCCACTGTTTTCTTTCATAACTAGATCAAAGCAATGAGCTGACTTGCAGTGAAATAAAGCAATCCACTCAGTCTGTTAACGTACATCAGTAACAACCGAGTTCCATTTTTGAGTTAACACCCATAGCGAGTGCTGATAACGTCTACCTTAAAAACCTAAATTTGATAATGCTCTCCTCTTTTTCACAAGGTCACTTTCTGCAGAACAACCATCGACTATGTAGAGAGTAGGTATACCTTGGTAGAGCTTGCTTATGATTTCAAGATATTTTTGCAATTTATCTCCAGAGGGATCTAGAAAAAAAGACATTGCAGTCGTCAGAAAGGGACTCGCGTTTAGTATGTTTGATTGTAAGACCAGGTGGGGCATAATATGAAAATTCTTGCAAATACGCCTGAATAGCTGCTTTCTAATAGATTCAACACATACTGCGTCTTTCCAGAGCCCGTTTTTACCGCATATAATCGCAGTGTGGGGATCTCTTGGTAAGTCCATTTTCATATAGGTCTTACATCTAACTCCACAATCTGGCTAGGCGACCGTTCTTGATAACCAGTTGTTTATCTGAGAGGACGAAGTAGTACATAATCACTGTACCTTCATCTGCAGGAGTGCGGTTCATCTCCAGAATCATGCCTACGCTGCCCTTACCCAGCTTACGACCGTTACCATGTAGAGCATCATCATAGGTGCTGCGCAGATCGAGAACAAGACTTGCGTAGCATTTTTGGAGGTAATCTGATAAATTGATGAAATGTAGACCGATCTCCTTAGCAACTAAGCCTACCTCGGAATTGAGGCCCTCGCCCATGGACAATCTACCTGAGCCGAATACCTTCTTAGCCTCGTCTCAGTGCTGGTATATGAGAACGTCTCGGGTATATAGCTGGTTAGGAACACCTTCAATGGTTACACTGACCTTAGTGATATCGGGGTTCATGAAAGTCTCAGGTTTTCGTGCAAATCCACCATCATCAACTGGTTTGACGAACAACAGGACAACACCGTTGATACTGTGTCGAGGTAAATTCAAAGGGATAGTCCACACAGAGCTAATGAGGTCTAGCATTTCTCTCCGGTGCCTCTGTATATCTGTATAGCTTACCGAGTACTCATTCAACATTTGATTTCGGATCTCTGCTGCAAGGCTCGCTTGATTCACAACATCAAATTCCAGAGTCAAGTTCTTCAGAGTGTAGGAAGCGTTGGTGTCATCATTTGCAATGATAACCTTCTCGTTAGGTGCAAAGTATATGATGTATTCAAACCAATCGTGCAGACATGAGGGGTGAAATGGGGCGTGGCCACTTAAGAGACTAAAATCTAATGGTATAGCAAATGTTTTGCCAAAAGCTTTAGCAACCGCGTTGTCACCCTTATTATTATCATCTTTATCTGTTTATCACCAGCACCTGCACGAATTTTTAAACAATTTTCTCTGCTTATGCCCTGGTAGTCGGCGTTATCTCTCGCGCTATAGGAGAGCCACAGGTCTGCAAAGTTGTAGAAGACATTTGCTCTGTCCAAACTCATGACAGCCTCACCTCCAAGTTTTACCTCTAGTTTGCTCACAATGTTGCGGCCTATGTTGTTGACAAGAGTGCGATTGACATCTATGCTATTCAGAGTGATGTTGAAGGCCAGTCTGACCGTGCCTGGGACAATGACATCATGATGCTGCAGCTTCGGGAATTTGACAATCACATGATTACCTGCTGCGGCCGTTGGGGTATCAAGAGTAACTTGAATAGTTGTGCGTACACCTTTCACACCCAGACCTATGCGGGTCCTTCGTGTAGGCGCTAGTTTCTTTCCGTAATTCATTGCCATATTGAATATATATGTTTATGTCTAATATAAGATAAAACTAGCGGAGATATATTATAGCCCTCAGGGGTATTGGAGAGGAACTCCAGCTATAAAGAAACTTGCAAAAGCTGCAAAGGTGTCTGAAGATGAATCCCAGGCTTGACTAAAAAAACAGGCTATGTGGAAGATCTACCTACCTCCTCCCCGCTATATACCACGACCTAAGTTTGACATTTCTACACCAAATCAAGTCGATCAAGCCGACCTCTTGTTTCTACCACATGACAAAGTTGGACGTAAGACTTATAAACATGCGTTAGTTGTGGTCGATATTGCCAGTCGGTATAAAGAGGCTGAGCCTTTAAGTTCGAAGTATTCAACAGAGGTAGCTTCTGCATTTACCCGCATCTATGACCGTAGTCCACGAGATTGGTCAAAAGTACTTTAGGTAGATCCAGGGCGTAAATTCATGGGTTCTGTAACTGACACATTGGAGAAGCATGGTGTTGAAGTGAGACGTGGAATCCCAGACGTTCATCGCGATCAAGCTTTTGCAGAGCGGTTTAATCGTACACTAGCAGAACGGTTGTTCGGACCTCAGTATGCTCAGGAAATGAAATTGCCTAAGGGAGAGAGATCGACAGAATGGGTTGAGAGACTACCTGCTGTTGTTTCAGCTATGAACAACGAAGTCACACGGCTGATTGGAAAGAAGCCTGTTAATGCTATCAAAGCTAAAATGGTGAAACAGAAACCAGCATCTCCAGCTGATCATCGCCCTGTTGGCTTGGAGGAGCAAAAAGTACATACCGATGTTGTACTGCGCTATCTATACCAACCAGGCTGCCAGGTGAGCTGAAAGGAGGTCGACGTCGTGCTACAGACCCTGTGTGGTCTGTTAATGTTTATCGGATAGGACGGTCTGTAACAAAGCCTGGAAAGCCTGTCCTATACTATCTTTAAGATGGTCCGGGCCGTGGATTTGTCCGTGAAGAGTTGTTGATTGTTCCTCACAACACTGAGCTCCCACCAAAATAATGCAACATGTAATTAGAGATAGGGTATTATAATGATATAAGATGTCAGTACGTGCACAGACCAAGTGTAATTGGCTACCGCTAGGTAAGAAAGAAACATGTGCAAGACCCGCTATGTATAATCAATGCTGGCAGCATCGAGTAGTGATTCGAAATGGTAAACGTCCAATAGTACCATGCCGCAAGTGTGGGGTTGGTGTTTATTCTCGGACACAACTTTGCCGTGGTTGTGGTGGTAAAAGGGTTGTTAAAAAGATGCTGCGCATTGAAAAACAAGCTCGTATAGACTTTCAAAATGTGTTTGCTGAAATGTTGCGACATCATAGTATACCATCTGGTGTGACGTCCTGTAACATATCATAGTATACAAGTCAGGTGCGACAACCTATTAGAGACATAACATACCATAGTATACAAACCCAGCGCGCAACTCTGATACGATAACAAATTAGAGATAAGATATAACATAGTATACAAATCTGGTGCGTAACACTGATCGATAACCAGTTAGAGAAATAACATATTATAGTATACAAATACGATAACCAATTAGAGGTATAACATACCATAGTATACAAACCTGTGTGTAACTCTGATACGATAACCAATTGGAGATAAGATATAACATAGTATACAAATCTGGTGCGTAACTCTGATACGATAATCAATTAAAGAAATAATATTCTATAGTATAGCAGCATATGATGAATAACTGAAATAGAACTGTACTCAGAGAGAGAGTCGAGGCGTTGAGAAACTATGTGGTTCAAAACAATACCCTGCTTAATGACCCATCAGGCAAAAGAGGAAATCATTTTGAAAAGGACTACATAAATGCCATTATCGTTCATAGGTATATGCCAGCCCGCAGACCGGTTCCTGCACTGAGAGCACCGAGACCTGTGCCTGCTCTGAGAGTACCGAGACCTGCTCCAAGACCTGTGCCTGCTCCAAAACCTGTTCCTGCACCGAGACCTGTTCCTGCCCCAAGGTTCAGACGGGCTCCTGGGACAATTGGCAATTACCTTCGCAGCTGGCAGATGAATATCGTAGATGCTCACCGATTGGGAGCTATCCCACTAGCCCTTTTGAATGATGTTCGCCCCGCAATTCACCGGAAGGTAGCAGAAGAGGTTGGAGCCCTTCGTGGATTAAAATTCCAGTTAGCACTCAGAGTGGGGCTGAAGAATGATAATGGTGATGGAGGAACAGAATTCACAAACCCAGTATTTCGCAGCCGTCAGATGGATGTCCTGTAAATGGGTGAGATTGATGCAGCGCTCAACAATGCTTTCCCACATATGATAGAATCTCTTGAGCAATGGACTCAGAGAGGGTCAGGATGGGTGGTGAATAGAGTGGAGGACATCTGGATAAATATTGTCCGGTACCAACCACTACGAGGTGGGTCCTATATCTGTTTACCGAGAGAACTCAAAGCTAAAAAGACTATCATCAATGTAAAAAACCGTGATAATAACTGTCTTCGCTGGGCTCTCCGATCTGCTCTGTTTCCAGCCAAGATATATCCAGAAAGATGCAGCAAGTATCCCTCAAAAGACGGCTTAAACTTTGAAGGAATAAAGGCTCCAGCTCACTCTCCCAGATCGGGAAGGTTGAAAAACAAAACAATCTGGCTATTAACGTCTTCGGTTGGGATAAAGGGGTGATCGTTCACAGACTCAGCAAACAAGACAAGACCATCTCCAGGATCAACCTTCTATTGATTGAGAAGGCATGTAAGTTTCATTACACGTGGGTCAAAAGCCTCAGCCGCCTGCTCTTTAATCAAAGTGCCAATCAAAGGCGTAAGCACTTCTGTGAGAGGTGTCTGCATGGCTATTCCAGGGGATATCTGCTCGAGGCCCATAGACCTGATTGCATGGGAATTGGTCAAACAGTTGTATGTATTGACATGCCGAAAGAAGGCGAAAACAAGTTGGCCTTCCAGAACTATCACAAGCAGCTTCCAGCACCTTACGTAATCTACGCGGATTTTGAGGCACTCACCTGTAAGATAGATGGTCCTGGATCCAACCCCGCACAATCCAATACCAAAAAAACTCAACAGCACGAAGCGTGTGGCTATGGGTATGTTGTGGTCAGGTATGTTGGTTGTACAGAACCTCCCGTAGTATATTGATGGGAAAATGCAGATGTGAAGTTCCTTGAGGCTTTGCAGCAGGAAGAAAGTAAGATCAAAGCAGTTCTGGCAAACCCTCGACCTATGATAATCACTAGAGAGGATTGGCGCGCACACCGGACAGCACAGGATTGCCATATATGTAAAAAACCTCTACATGGTGACACTGTCTGCGACCACTGCCATATCACATGTAAGTACAGAGGTGCTGCGCACAATGCCTGCAACCTGAAGTTGCGCCTGAGCCCCAAGACAACCACAATCCCAGTTGTATTCCATTACCTGTGGGGCTATAATTCTCATTTGATCATGCAAGCCATCAGTAAAGTGAAAGGGAAAACAACCTGCATCCCCAATAACATGGAGAAATATATATCCTTCTCCCTTGGTCAGTTGAGGTTCTTTGATAGCGCACAATTCCTGCTTGCATCATTGGATAAGCTGGTTGCGGCTAACGGCTCTGTTGACTTCCATATTACAAATGAATATGAACCGAATGATAAAAAGAGACAATTGTTATTGCGTAAGGGGATTTATCCCTATGAGTATATGGATTCCTGGGAACGGTTTGGGGAGTGCCTACCTCCGCAAGATGCCTTCTATAGCAAGCTTACGGAGGAGCATATCTCCAATGAGGATTATCAACATGCGCAGGATGCATTCGAGTGTGATACTATGGGAGATTATCACGACCTTTACCTGCGGACAGATGTGCTTCTACTAGCTGATGTCTTCGAGGTATATCGGAAGACTTGCTTACGGCAGTATGGTCTGAATCCAGCACACTATTATACAAGTCCTGGATTATCTTGGGATGCACTCTTGAAATATACAGGTGTAGAATTTTAACTGTTAAACGACTATGACATGCACCTGTTCTTCGAAAAAGGTATGAGAGGTGGTATTTCCATGGTATCCAAGCGCTATGCTAAAGCCAACAACCCCTATGTCTGAGGTTATGACGATTCCAAGCCTAACAATCATATTATCTACCTAGATGCAAATAACCTGTATGGTTGGGCGATGAGTCAAGCACTACCCACAGGTGGATTCGAATGGGTGGATGAAGTGCCTTCGCTGGATACGCTTTCACCCGATGCAGAAAAGGGTTACATACTCGAGGTTGACCTTAAGTATCCTCAAGAGCTACACGACGTCCACAATGCATACCCACTTGCTCCGGAATGTATGAAGGTTCCAAAGGAGTGGCTGTCAGATTATCAGAAAGGGCTTCTAAACTCGTCAACTGATGTTGAAAAGTTGGTTCCCAATCTCTGCGATAAAAAGCGCTGTGTTGTGCACTACCGAAATTTACAACTCTACCTTTCTCTAGGTATGAAGTTGACAAAAATACATCTTGCAATTCGGGCCAATCAAAGCAAGTGGATGGAACCCTACATCAGAATGAATACAGAACTCCGCAAGAAGGCCAAGACCAGCTTTGAGAGGGACCTCTACAAACTGAAGAACAATAGCGTCTTTGGTAAGACTATGGAAAATCTGCGTAAGCGTGAAGATGTCAAACTCGTGAGACCCTCTGAAGATGACAAGCTTCACCGGTGGATAGCCAGCCCCGCGTTTGCAAGGCATGTGGTATTTGATGATGATCTAGCCGCCCATTTACCCCAGAAGCTCAGCAAGATATACTTCTTTCTGCTAAGAGAAACTTATCTTTATAAGCCACGGAGCAAAAATGATAATCCGGCAATCGAAATCTTAATTAAAAAACAGAAGCGGCTACTGATGAAATAAACGAAAAACAGAAGCGGCTACTGATGGAGTGAACAAAAAACACAGAAGCGGCTACTAATGGAGTGAACGAAAAACAGAAGCGGCTACTGATGGAGTGAACGAAAAACAGAAGCGGCTACTGATGGAGTGAACAAAAAACAGAAGCGGCTACTGATGGAGTGAACGAAGAACAGAAGCGACTACTAATGGAGTGAACACAAAACAGAAGCGGCAACTGATAGAGTGAACGAAAAACAGAAGCGGCTACTGATGAAGTGAACGAGAAACCAAAGCGGCTACTAATGAAGTGAACGAAAAACAGAAGCGGCTACTGATGGAGTGAACGAAAAACAGAAGCGGCTACTGATGAAGTAAAGGGAAAACAGAAGCGGCAACTGATAGAGTGAACGATAAATAGAAGCGGCTACTGATGGAGTGAACGAAAAACAGAAGCGGCTTCTGATGGAGTGAACGAAAAACAGAAGCGACTATTAATGGAGTGAACACAAAACAGAAGCGGCTACTGATGGAGTGAACAAAAAACAGAAGCGGCTACTGATGGAGTGAACGAAGAACAGAAGCGACTACTAATGGAGTGAACACAAAACAGAAGCGGCAACTGATAGAGTGAACGAAAAACAGAAGCGGCTACTGATGAAGTGAACGAGAAACCAAAGCGGCTACTAATGAAGTGAACGAAAAACAGAAGCGGCTACTGATGGAGTGAACGAAAAACAGAAGCGGCTATTGATGAAGTAAAGGAAAAACAGAAGCGGCAACTGATAGAGTGAACGATAAATAGAAGCGGCTACTGATGAAGTGAACGAAAAACAGAAGCGGCTTCTGATGGAGTGAACGAAAAACAGAAGCGACTACTAATGGAGTGAACACAAAACAGAAGCGGCTACTGATGGAGTGAACAAAAAACAGAAGCGGCTACTGATGGAGTGAACGAAGAACAGAAGCGACTACTAATGGAGTGAACACAAAACAGAAGCGGCAACTGCTAGAGTGAACGAAAAACAGAAGCGGCTACTGATGAAGTGAACGAGAAACCAAAGCGGCTACTAATGAAGTGAACGAAAAACAGAAGCGGCTACTGATGGAGTGAACGAAAAACAGAAGCGGCCACTGATGAAGTAAAGGAAAAACAGAAGCGGCAACTGATAGAGTGAACGATAAATAGAAGCGGCTACTGATGGAGTGAACGAAAAACAGAAGCGGCTTCTGATGGAGTGAACGAAAAACAGAAGCGGCTACTAATGGAGTGAACGAAAAACAGAAGCGTCAACTGATGGAGTGAACGAAAAACAGAAGCGGTTACTGATGGAGTGAACGAAAAACAGAAATCGCTACTGATGGAGTGAACGAAAAACAGCCCCAAAAAATGAAATCTGAACCGAACCAATGAGTGACAAAATGAAATGTATTTTCTTTCATACACTTTTACCTCAATTAATGACAGGAAAGAATATATGTATATTTACACAACAGGAACCAACACAAGGTTTCAATCATCCTGAATAACACAAGTGCCACACATTACGCAGCATATATTCAAAAACTATACAAAAAATAACTACTAACTAAAATTCTTGATAAAATTTCATTTTAGAGCTCCTTCTATACCTTTCTTTTAGAGCCTTCTCTATACTTTTCTTTAAGCGGCGTCTCTATTTCTTCCAGCGCCCTCTATTTGTTATTGTAGCACCATCTATATTTCTTGTAGCATTCTCTATATTTCTTGTAGCACCCTCTATTGTTATTGGTGCGCCCTTTATATATCCTAGTGCGCCCTCTATATATCCTGGTGCGCCCTCTATTTATCCTGGTGCGCCCTCTATTTATCCTGGTGCGCCCTCTATATATCCTGGTGCGCCCTCTATATATTCTGGTGCGCCCTCTATATATTCTGGTGCGCCCTCTATATATTCTGGTGCGCCCTCTATATATCCTGGTGCGCCCTCTATATATCCTGGTACGCCCTCTATATATCCTGGTGCACCCTCTATATATCCTGGTGCACCCTCTATAAATCCTGGTGCGCCCTTTATAAATCCTGGTGCACCCTCTATAAATCCTGGTGCACCCTCTATATATCCTAGTGCACCTCTATTTATCCTGGTGCGCCTGGTTTTATTATCGTGGTGCGCCCTTTATATATCCTGGTGCGCCCTCTATTTATCCTATATATCCTGGTGCTCCCTCTATATATCCTGGTGCGCCCTCTTTATATCCTGGTGCGCCCTCTATATATCCTGGTGCACCCTCTATATATTCTGGTGCGCCCTCTATTTATCCTGGTGCGCCCTCTATATATCCTGGTGCACCCTCTATATATCCTCGTGCACCCACTATATATCCTCGTGCGCCCTCTATGTATCCTCGTGCGCCCTCTATGTATCCTCGTGCGCCCTACATGTATCCTCGTGCGCCCTATATGTATATATATCCTGGTGCGCCCTTTATATGTCGTGGTGCGCCCTTCATTTATCGTGGTGCGCCCTCTATTTTTCCTGGTGCGCCCCCTATATATCCTGGTGCACCCTCTACATTATCGTGGTGCACCCTCCATATTATCGTGGTGCACCCTCTATATTATCGTGGTGGGTCCTGTATGGGTCACCTCTGAAGGGGAAAGAACCCCCAAAGTTCCTAAAAACAAGTGAAAATTGCACTTTGGAGTAAAGTTTTCATCAAACCTTACTACTTATTAGCAAATCCCCTGTAATTTTTGGGAAATCTCCTTCATTTTCGAAAAAATTATCTTCAATCTTATTTCTAACCAAAATTTTATTTCAATTTCTCGATTTTCTTTCAATTCTATGTTTAATCATTTCCAATATTGTAAACCTCCCAACCGGCAAGAAAGCTTCTAAACGGGGTGAAATTCTCTCAGAGAACCACCCTGACCCCCTCCCCTCTCCCTACGCCTCTGTTTCAGTTCATTATCTGATCTTGGTGTTGGGAATCGACTGCTCCATTGTCGACTATATAGTAAGTTCATTTGGCATTTTACAGTATTCAATTTTGCTGTGTTTACTTGTTTTCAAAACACTTTCTAACTAAAACTAAGAACTTTACTTTCATTACATATATAACATCAAAAACATTCCCCCTTTCTCCATCACGCATGACACGAATGTTGTATGATATGCTATTCATCACCGTAATCACTGCGTACTAAGAACAGAACATCATATCGTTTAATTTCGTTTTCCGATATTATTTACACAACTTCCATACAGCAGTAAGGGAATGTATTGCTAAAAATAATAAGGGGGAAGGGGAAAGCTCAAATATAAGAAAAACATCAAACAAAATCTTTATTAAATGGGCAGATGATGGGTGTTCTGGGAAATTATCATATATATATATATATATATATATATATATATATATATATATATATATATGTATATATATATATATATATATATATATATATGTGAATATATATACATATATATATATATATATATATATATATATATATATATATATATATATATATATATATATATATATATATATATATATATATATATATATATATATATATATATATATATATATATATATATATATATATATATATATATATATATATATATATATATATATATATATATATATATATATATATATATATATATATATATATATATATATATATATATATATATATATATATATATATATATATATATATATATATATATATATATATATATATATATATATATATATATATATATATATATATATATATATATATATATATATATATATATATATATATATATATATATATATATATATATATATATATATATATATATATATATATATATATATATATATTTATTTATTATTAAGTACAGAATAAAACTCCACACACTTATCTGACAATCTATTTGATTCGTTTTCCATTCATGTACATCAACCAATAGAAGACCATCATAATTTGCAATACCGATAAAGTTAACTATCAAAAATAAAATCGGAACCAGTTGGAAACCGGTCGCACACTTTTATTTTGTTTTATTTTGTAGATAACAACGTTTGTACTTCAGATGGTGCCGTGGACCATATATTAAGTAAAACTATTTATGTGACCACTTAGAACATATAACACGACATCAAATCTTGACACTTTCTATCATCCCATTGTATCTACAGAGTGGGCCTACATGTATTTGATACCAAACACATGATTTCACACTGCCTTTCAATGTGGCTCAACACTGAAATAAATAAAACACTTAATAACTCTTTACACAAATTCAATCTACCTGGTGTTTTTGCAACGTTCATGTACAACACGTCTAAATTACGAAACATGATCTAACATAAAAATCATACGTAGGCCTACACACAATTCAGATTTGATATAGGCCTAGTAGTAGTCGTCCTTGCCCTTTCATAATCACTTTAATGAAAGTAGTACTTTCTTAATCGTGACTGTGTTAGTCCCACCACAGTCACTTTTGTGGCAAAGATTGAAGCTTTTAATTTGGCACACTAAGAAAATTATAGCGTTAAAAAAACACCAACACTTTTTACTTTCGCCTTATTTTAGTTTAAACAATAACATATTAGTTATAAAATTACAATAACATCAGATATGCGCACTCTTTGAAGTACGGAAAGGGGTGCTGCACAAAAGTAACACTCGTGAGGGTGCCGCCAAATGGGTGCAAGTTGCCTTAGGGCCCGGATTCAGGAGGCCCCAAATGCACATAAATATATTTTGGGGGACCAAAAAAGTAAAATGATCATTAAAACATACCAATGCTTGACAATGGCGAAAATGGTATACATTGGACTAAACATTAACGAAACCTCTTTTGTTTTGCTTGGCAGATTTTTTGCAGATATGAGAAGTTCCAAATGTAAGTTTGCCACGGAGACTCGTGATTCTATCGGCAGCCCTGGTAGAAAATCAAAGCACTAATAAGTATTGTTTCATAGTAAAATATCATGAACAAGCTTCGATAGGTCACTTACCTGGATCTCGCGAGTAATATCAACAATTACCTAAACCATGCTTTCATGCAAAAAACAGACGAGATAAACATTTTGAAAAAATTGTATAAAGCAAGAGTACTTAGAAGGCTAAAATAGCCTCTTGCTAAAGCAGGAATCCGCTTAAATAACTGGATTCCTGGTTAAAGTAATAATTTGGAACTTGCGTTGACATTGTTGGAAGATTTATTTTAACTATTTTTGTGAGTCATCAAACGTCAGTCTTCGTCTTTTCATCATTCGCGTTCGAATCTGCGCCAGGTGTGGACGTTTTTAAATCTTGTCGCGGGGTTAGATGTAAATTGTTTGCTTCATCAAGGGTCTCTGGTAGTGGGCGTCCAAGGGTCTCAGGTAACAATATTGAAAACGCCCCTCCAAAGAAAGATGCAATCCCAAAAATCAGTAGGGGAGCTGGTTTGTACGTGTCTCCCTATTTATTAGGAGAAAAGAAAGTATAACATCTAAAAGATTCTTTTAAAAGTCATCAAAATCGGTTAAGCATTCACCGTATTACAGCGTGTTTAAATCTAAGCCACAATTTGCATATCTTATGCAAGTTTTGTTAAAGTTTTCTACCATATTGTATTGTATTGTATTTCACTTTTAGGTATATGCCAGAGAAAGCATATGCAATGATATAATGGCGGCTGACTGTGGTCAGCAGAATTGCCAAAGTCATCAGAAGGCATGTAGAAGTAATCAGTAAACATGACAAAATGATAGGTTTCATATAGGTCAATACATTTAAAAATAGATCATTATACAAACGTGGCCATGTCAGTCAATGTACAAATGTGATCACAATATATGCAGCAAAGTGATCAGTTCGCATGCAAACGTGATCAGTAGCCAGCACAGCCTTACAGACTACATGCAAAAGTAATCAGTGAGCGCATATTAAAGTGATCAGTAAACATGAAAGTGATCAGTAAACATGGAAGTGATCAATAAACATACACAAGTGATCAGTAGCATGCACTAGTAAACAGCATGCATGCAAAACTGATATGTGCAAAAATGATCAGTAGTATACTTTCGAAGATGATCAGTTCAGTGAACATACACACATTATCAGTAAACATGCAAAAGTTATCAGTAAACATGCAAAGTTATCATTAAACATGCAAAAGTTATCAGTATAGGCATACATGAAAAAGTAACCAACATACATGCAAAACTGATATATGCAAAAGTGATCAGTATACATGTAAATATGTTCAGTGTACATGCAAATATGTTCAGTGCACATGCAAATATGTTTAGTGTACATGCAAATATGATTAGTGTATATGCAAATATGATTAGTGTATATGCAAATATGATTAGTGTACATGCAAATATGATTAGTATACATGCATATATGATTAGAATACTTGCAAATATGATTAGTGTATATGCAAATATGATTAGTATACATGCAAATTGATTAGAATACTTGCAAATATGCTTAGTGTACACGCAAGTATGATTAGCATGGATACATTACAGATTAGTGATTATGCAAAAGTGATTATCATATACAAAAGAGATCATTATATGCAAAAGTGATCATTATATGCAAAAGAGATTATTATATGCAAAAGAGATCATTATATGCAAAAGAGATCAGGATATGCAAAATAGATCAGGATATGAAAATGAGATCAGGATATGCAAAAGAGATCAGGATATGCCAAAGAAATCAGGATATGCCAAAGAGATCAGGATATGCCAAACAGATCATTATATGCAGGATATGCAAAATAGATCAGGATATGCAAAAGAGATCAGGTATGCAAAAGTGATCAGGATATGCAAAAGAAATCAGGATATGCAAAAGAGATCAGGATATGCAAAAGAAATCAGGATATGCCTAAGAGATCAGGATATGCCAAAGAGATCAGGATATGCCATAGAGATCATTATATGCAAAAGAAATCAGGATATGCAAAAGAGATCATTATATGCAAAAGTGATCAGTATATGCCAAAGAGATTTGGATATGCAAAAGAGATCAGGATATGCAAAAGAGATCAGGATTTACCAAAGAGATCAGGATATGCAAAAGAGATCAGGATATGCAAAAGAGATCAGGATTTATTAAAGAGATCAGGATATGCAAAAGAGATCAGGATATGCAAAAGAGATCAGGATATGCAAAAGAGATCAGGATTTACCAAAGAGATCAGGATATGCCAAAGAGATCATTATATGCAGGATATGTAAAATAGATCAGGATAGATACATAAAAGATTTTAAAAATTCATGCAGAAAAGATCATTATTCAAGCAAAAGTGTTCAGTATATACGCACCAAGATGAACACCAATGGAGCAAGTATACCTCCAATCCTGCCGGACAGAGACGCAAGACCAAATCCAACATTCCTGTGAGGAAAAAGGGTTCATTTGCTTTCAACCCCGAGGGCAACATGTCTCTTTACCTAGGCGGGATTACAAGGGGAGGGCATTTCCCGTCTTTTTTCCTTTCTCCATCTTTTGTATGGTGATTGTTTGTTATTTTACCTGATTTAAGCTATTTTAGTGATTTTTTGCCTTTGCCCATGTACCCACCTTTGCTAAGCAAATTTGATTTGATGATTTTTCCACCCCTACCCCTCCATATACACACGCACCCATGCAGACTTTCGGTAGGCAAATCGCGCTCATGTCATTTTTTGTCTTTTTCATGTCAAAGTGTAAGATATATAGAGTGAGATTCAATGTTGACCGTAATTATCCTCCACCAACACATATTAATGAAAATGGTATAGCTCGCCGTACATCAATCGACGAAAATCAATGGCGCCGGAAAATGATAAAAAGTTAGGAGAAGGGAGGGGGGGGGGGGGATTCTAAAATACTTTATACCATGGTTATTATCAAACTTCTTGAATCATGACCCTAAATTTTGTTATTGTAACCATGCCCCATTGTGCACGCATTTCTATTTATTTCTATAAATCAAAACTCAGGGGTGGGTTGTTTAGGGAAAAGAGTGATACGGGGACGTGCCGTCAAAATCACCGGAAGAACCTTTTTGGTTAAATTGTGTAGAGTGCTCATGGGCACAACAAAACAGCAAAAACTTACCGAATAACAGTTGGGAATATTTCAGTTCCATACAGAAATGCCACACCGAAGCTACAGGTGATTCCCAGCTTGCCGAGCATTGCAAAAATAATGACAGCAACATCTGATTCAAAGAAGAGAAAAGATTATAAATCTCTGATTGGGCCAATTTTAGTAGCGTAGCCACGGGGGATTGAGGGGGTCTTGACACTTCTTAGATTCCCAACGTCTTCGACGTTAACTTGAAAGTAATGGTTGGACCTCCACAAACTCTCCACATAACCCCAATCCCACTTACCAGTGCTTCCACACACACACTACTTATTAGTGCTTCCACCAACATTTCTATCTTCTCAGTTATCTTGTGCTTACATTAAAAGATATTTGCAGATATTAATAAAAAGGAATACCACTAAAGAGTGGAAGAAGAATTCTGTAAGAGACACCCAGAGGTATGGGCATGGTTCAAACGATAGGCCCACTGGGATCTCGACAGAGTAGGGAACAGTCGTTTTGATCAAAATCTTACTGTTACTCATAATTCAGTTCGAAATTGATATTTGTAAGCATCTTTAACATACCAGGCGCGGATCCAGGAGTTTCTGAAGGTAAGGGCGGGGAGGGGGTTGGAAGGCGAAGTAGGGGAGGCGGGGGCTGAGGTGGAAATTCTGACAGGATGTTGCACAATTTATCAAGTCTGCGGCGTATGATGATATTTGACATGGAGGGGAGAGGGTAAATTCTCGTCTCAACAAACCTAGAAAATATACAGGTCTCTGATGTCCAAAAACTATTCGTAAAGAGGGGGACATTCAAATTAATGGAAATTTTGGAAAATTTTCAAAAAAGTGTACAATTATAATTTTCCAAAAATAAAGAAAATTTCACAAATTTTTTTTTTCTCTAAAACTTAAGAAAACTTAATCCAAAAATTAAAGAACATTAAGGAAATTTTCAGAGAATGAAGGAAATTTTCCGAGAATTAAAGCAGATTTCACAAAAATGAAGGAAAATTGAAAAAAATTGAAGGAAATTTCTCTATAAGGAAGAAAATTTCCGAAAAATAAAAGCACGTTTCTCAAAAAAGAACGGAAATTTTTTGAAAATTGAAGAAAACTTCCAAAAACTTGAAAGAAATTTTTAGAAAATGAAGGAAATTTCCCGGTAGAGCAAATTTTACGAAAATGAAGAAAAATTGAAAAAATTTGAAGGAATTCCCTAAAATGAAGAAAATTTTCAAAAATGAGGGAAATTTTTCGAAAATTGAAGGAGATTTCATGAGTTCTGTTACTCAATGTTAACTATTGAGTTGACGATCCTAATTTATTATCTTAATATATTTATTTCATAAGAATATTTTTCTAGGATCAGAAACTCACCACTGGGGAAACTAAAAGGAATGGGGAGCATTTGCCCACTAGTTAAAAAAAAAGGTATGACGTGCCTTTTATAAGTAGAGTAATTAAAATATAGCTCCGGGCTTGGTATATGGTATATGTCACATACCTATGCGTGTACAGTTGTGCATGTCGTCAATCGTACACAATTGCTAAAAAAAAAAAAAAAAAAAAAAATGAAAGCAGCGCGTTAGTTTATGCAGGCGCCCTTTATGGACTTGCCTGTCATACCCTGGAAATTGTGACTCCGAGAGACTCCCGGGTAACAATTGATACGAAGGTGGACGTGGTTCATTCATGTTATTAACGAAGAACAAATTTGATTTGAAATAAATAAAAAGATTATGCGTCATAAAATTGATTCAAGATTTGTTTTAAAAGAAGATTATAACAATAGCCTTTGTAAAGCTTCAGTTCGCACCTTTTTTTTTTTTTTTTTGGGGGTGCAGCCCCAAGTCCCCTACACCACCAGTACGCCATTGCTAACTTTTTTTCTGTTGTGCATGTGGTTTGATGGAGAGTTCAAAGACTTTATTCTTCTCACACTCTAGGTCTAGATTTATGTAGATATCAACCATAATTTCAATTAGAATGGGAACTTTAGCAAAAAAGAGAATAAGTGCGCACCCCCTGAATTTGCGCCTGCCCACATTGAGGGAAAGGGAGATTTTTACCGAATTTATCGAAGCAATGCCAATTCTAAGAGGCCAACTGACAAAACGATGAAACGCCAAAAGGACCACATGTTATGGAGGTGTCCATTTATGTCATGATGGTATAAACTTATATAATGAAGGTATCAACTTATATGGTGAAGGTATCAATTTATTTGATAAAGGTATCAACTTTGTTCATGAACGTAGGCTATTATTAGAGTGTTTCCACACCACAATCAAATGTGCTCTTCTCGGCGAACTCCCACACTATATGCGATGGTGTCGTATATTCATGAGTCATATCCTACTGATCAATTGCATGTTGTCCTCATAATATTATACATATTCAATTGTTCCAAATTACCCAATCAGTATTTTCGTTCTCTATTTTGTCAAGCGCGAGATGCGAAATTAATATAATCGACTCATGAATATCTGGAGCTTCACATATTGTTGTATGAGGTCGCCAAAAGGACCACATTTGATGTTGGTGTGGAAGCATTAATCTATTACGAAGTGATGTAATAATAATGACATAACAATCAAATCAGTTGACACTATAATCAAATAAATTGACAAATAAATTGATACCTTCATGATATAAGTTGATATCTCCATCAAATAAGTTGATACCTTTACCAAACAACTTGATACCTTCGTGAAATAAGTTGACACCTCCATTACATATGGTCCTTTTGGCGTTCCATACAAAACAGTTTTGGTGATTTGATCATGAAACTAAATGTAAAGTAGTCGGCAGAAGAAAATGATTCAGGCTTCCCCTTGCATCAACATTATATAATGTAGACAACGCACCATGTAGGTCATGTGTACAGTACATGGTTAATGGTTATCCAATGAGGAAGAAAATTGTGTATCACGTGCGTAGCATACATCAAAATAATGTGGATCTATGATAACATTTTCACATTCATTTCGCTTACTTTGTTCTTCTGGAAGAAAA